>PVJS01008257.1:0-53670 GCA_004027185.1 Glis glis | reverse complement strand
TCGCGGCCGGCCTCAGCTCTCTCTCTCTCTCTCTCTCTCTCTCTCTCTCTCTCTCTCTCCTTAGTGAGGCCCTCCGCAACTTCGTGAGACCTGGTTTCAAAATAAAGTATAAAAAAATAGGGCCGGGGGCGTAGCGCGGAGGTAGAACGCCCCTGGGTTCAATCCCCGGTACCGCAAAAAATAATAAGAATAATAAAACATCTTTTGAGCTGGGCATGGTGGTGCACACCTGTGATCCCAGTATTTGGGAAGCCAAGGCAGGAGGGTTGCAGGTTCCAGATCAGCCTCAGCAATTTAGTGATACTCTCAGCAACCTAGTGAGACCCTGTCTCAAAATAAAAAATTTTTAAAAAGGCTGGGGGTATAGCTAGGAGGTAGAATGCCTCTGGGTTCAATCCCTAGTACCACACAAACAAAAAAATATCTTTTGGATTTTCAGCCCAGAACCTGGTGAAAGATGAGGACTACATCTTCTGACGGTAGAGTGTCAGTGTTGTCTTGGTTAAGTAGCACTTCTTGAATACAGTTTATACAATGCTCAGTGGTGGCCATCTCAGCTACCAAAAACAACACACAAACATGGATTTGGGAAACCTTTGTTGAAAGGTATTAAGTACAGGGCAGAGTGCCAGACACTGTGGGGGACTGGAGATGTGCCATTTTTTATCCTTCAGGTGCAAGGGAAAGAAATGAAAGGAAAAAAGGCCAAATGGTTAGGAATGATGCGGGCTCAGCAATGGAGGCAGGTGGCCTGGGAAGCGAACGCAGCCTGAGCCTGGGAGCCCTTCCTTGAGTGACACCCATCCAAAGACCAGCATGTGCTATGGCTCTGCAAACTTTGAAAAGAACGATATTTAAAGTGCAATGAGTTAAGCTCGTTGTCTTTTTCCACTTCGACTTTCCCTATGAAAGTTGGGCTGTGGCAGAGTAGACCTCAGGGATGTTTAGGAATCTGGCTAATGGTCACTCAAGGTTGGAATACATTTATTTTTATTCATTTATTATTTTTGTGGTACTGGGGATTGAACCCAGAGATGCTAATACTGCACACCACCCCAGCCCTTTTTATCTTCTTATTTTGAGACAGGGTGTTGCTAAGTTGCCCAGGCTGGCCTCAAACTTGAGATCCTCCTGCCTCAGCCTCTCAAGTCACTGGGATTACATGAGTGTGCCACCACATCCAGCGGGAATATATTTAATCTTAGTTTAGAAGGACATATTTATGTGTCAGTGTCATATCTAGATAAATTATTGCTATAGTCATCCTGGTTATAGGAATGCCTTCAGGGAATATTTCCACTTATAAGATATGTCCCATAGGCCCTGGCAGAGAAGCATGTGGGTGATAGAGGAGAAATAAGGCTCTGTATGTACAAAGCCAGCATCCCTGGGAAATTCTTCCAATTGGCAGGTGTATAATATTTATAAACAGACCCTTTAATTTTATTCAATACCTAGTCAAAATATACATTCTCTCCTTGTTAGGAATATTCTTTTTTTTTTTTGGCGGTACTGGGGATTGAACCCAGGGGCATTCTACCTTCGAGCTACGCCCCCAGCCCTATTTTTTTATTCTTTATTTTGAAACAGGGTCTCACTAAGTTGCGGAGGGCCTCACTAAGTAACTGAGGCTGGCCGCAAACCCGGATCCTCCAGCCTCCCAAGTACTGGGATTACAAGCGTGCACCACCACGCCCGGCTAGGAGTACTCTTAATTATATAACACATCTAATTACAAGTACACTATCATTTTTTTCTTTTTATTGTACAAGTAGAACTTAGAATTTTGTTTTTGTCAGGACCAACCAGCAAGCACATTGTGTGAGGTCATAGTTTATGCCTCCAAACTATGGATAACAAAAACAATGTCTTTCTTCAAGCAGGGTTATCCAAACTTATCTTCCTATTCTCTCTTTAGAAAATGCTAATGCAAGACCACCATCATATAAAGAGGTCATCAAAAGGTGGCCAATATGTAGGAAGTAAACATTACTATAGACATGTGTCAGGCAGCTAATAGTTCAGAAAAATAGTATTTGTCTGATGTTATGGTAAGTTCTTTTAAATTTGTAATTTGTTGCAAATTCCTTTCTTCTAGGTAAATATTTACATTTTTATTTAAAATTGTTTAGTAAAGCCGGGCGTGGTAGCGCACACTTGTAATCCCAGTACTTTGGGAGGCGGAGACCGGAGGATCCGGGTTCGCGGCCAGCCTCAGCGCTCTCTCTCCCTGTCTCTCTGTCTCTCTGTCTGTCTGTCTGTGTGTGTGTGTGTCTCTCTCTCTCTCCTTAGTGAGGCCCTCCGCAACTTTGTGAGACCCGGTTTCAAAAATAAAGTATAAAAAACAGGGCCGGGGGCGTAGCATGGAGGTAGAACGCCCCTGCGTTCAATCCCTGGTACCACAAAAATAAATAAATAAATAAATAAATAAATAAATAAATAAATAAAATTGTTTAGTAGTAGCCAGGTGTGGTGATGCATACCTGCAATCCAAGTACTTGGGAGGTTGAGACATGAAGGTGGCAGGTTCAAGGCCAATCTCAGCAACTTAGTAAAACACTTAGCAACTTAGTGAGACTCTGTCTCAAAATAAAAAAAAAAAATAATAGAGTTTGGGGTGTAGTTCAGAGGTAGAATGCCCCTGGGCTCAATCCCCAGTACCACACATGCAAAAAAAAAAAAAAATGTTGTGTTCTTTTTCCTAAAGAAGGACTCCAAAACTGCAGAAATGTCAAAATCCTGGATCTGCCTCTGCTCCTCAGAAGAGGCAACTATATTAAGTCATTTTAATGGAAAGGTAAAATTCTAGAGATAGAATGGCATGGTCAGAAGATGGCCCAAACAAATCCAGACATCACTAATCCCTAGACAAAGAGGGAGCTTCACAGGTCCCTTGGGGCACAGTGCATTCCCTAGACTACATCCCTAGAGCCTCACATAGCCCTACCTCCAATTCCAGGCTGTGTAGCCTAGTGGATAAGCATCTTTCCACCCCAGCCAGCATCCAACTTCCCCAGGTGCTTCCTCCCAGGGGCAGTGGACCCTATAGAGGTCCTGCATGTAGTTCATCAAATACAGGGTTCTAGTACTCTGCTTTCCAGATAGGGTAGAACTGCCCCTCCCTGCTCCCTGTGAAGCTAGGCATAGCCATGCGAGCTAAAACTTCAAATCCAATGCTAACCCACCATGTTCCTGTCCCACTTTTGCAATTGGGGAAACACGCAAGAGATGAAAAGTCCAAGCCGGACGTGGTGGTGCACGCTTGTAATCCCAGTACTTGGGAAGCTGAGACAGGAGGATCGCAGGTTCGTGGCCAGCCTCAGCAACTTAGTGAGGTCCTTTGCAACTTAGTGAGACCCTGTTTCAAAATAAAAGAATAAAATAGGATTGAGGGTGTAGCTCAGAGGTAGAATACCCCTGGGTTCAATCCCCAGCACCACACACACACACAAAAGAAAAGTTCATCAGTCTTGGCTCCGTGTGAGTGCAATGATAGAGTCCTCCTGTCACCGAAATCGGACCCACTGTAAGAGAAAGAAACTTGCTGTATTTGCTGTATTGAGCCATTGAGATTTGGGGGTTTGCCGGAACCCGCCGGCAGAGTTGAAAGGTTCGAATGGTCCCTGAAACTGGGAGTGAGGATTAAGAAAAATAAAGAGAGAGAAACAAATGATAGTTTTTCAGGAGGGCTCTCAGTACCATACTGCAACAGCCACTTTATTTAGCTCAGTCCTTATATATCCTCCTAGAGCATTAGAAATAGATACAAAGTCCTTTAACCATACAATGTTAACATTTATCTAAGCAAACAGAATGTTCCCAGACCACCTCCCTCCTCCGCCTGGGCTCCGGGTCCTGTGCCCCTTGTGGGTCCCTCTCCTTCCTGGATCAAAGAACCCTCAAGTCTCTCCTCTGAGAACATTCAGCTGTTGTGAAATACACAGCACAATAGGTCTCAAACCACCCGTTTGGTAGAACTTGTACCTCTCAGGGCTGTGTTTGCAACTATAAACCTGAAGCCAAAGAAATGGCTCCGGACAGGGGTTACTTGTTAATGCAGCATAATCCAGCCCATTCTAACAACCAGAGGCAGTGAAAGAGGACCAAGGCTGCTTCCCCCCTACAGAGGTCCCAGGCTATGCATGGGTCATCTATCTGTATTCCACCAGAAAGTTGCGAGGCCCTCAGCAACTTAGTAAAATCTTGTTTCAAAATAAAAATTAAAAAGGGCTGGGGTATAACTTGGAGGTAGAATACCCCTGGTTCAATACCTAGTACAAAAAAAAAAAAATCCAGGGCTGGGGATGGGTAGTGGCTCCGTGATAGAGTACTTGCCTAGCATTAAATGAGGTCCTGGGTTCCATCCCCAGCACTGCAAAACAAACAAACTTGCATCTGTATTGAAAATGTATAGACATTTTTTCCTTATCATTATTCCCTAAATAGTGCAGTATGATAACCATTTACACAGCATTTCCATTATATTAGGTATTATAAGTAATCTAGAGATGATGTAAAGTACACGGGAGGGTATACATAGGTTCTCTGTAATTACGGTGCCATTTTATACAAGGGGCTTGAGCATCTCTGCAGGTTTGGGTATCTGAGGGGGTCCTGGAACTAGTCTCCTGTGGATATAAAGGTATTGTATAATCTATTCGTTCTCACTGTTAGTGTGGGAACAATACTCTTTCCCATCTTCTACATCTTAGGTGGAAGTGGGAATTCTTGCTGTCCTTAAGCCCTTCCTTCCACCTTCTCCCACCACCCATTCCCAACCTGATGCCACATGTTTTAGGTTGTTCTCCTGGCAACATCCTACCTCCTGCACCAGTTTTTGCTCCTGCTATTTATTGCTACAGAACAAACCACCCCAACATTCAGTGGCTTAAAACAAAAACAATGTTTTCTCCTGGTTGTGTGGGTTGGCTGGTCTCACTTGGGTCTCTCATGGGACTACAGTTAGACATCTGCTGGGGCTGAAGTGTTGGCAGGTCTGCACATCCACGGCTCTCTCACGTGGCTGGCAGTGAATCACAGAAGCCCTAAGGCATGTGTTGACCTAGTCTTGGAAGTTACATGGTGACATTTCTACCACATTCAATTGGTCATGCAGGCCAGCCCAGATTCAACATGGGAGAGAATGACACAGGGTGTGAATATTGGAAGTCAAGGGTCAGTTGGGGGGCTATTTGGAGACTAGCTAATATTCCACCTAACATACAAAAAAGAAGCTTTCAAACCAGGCACGCACACCTGTAATCCCAGCTACTCATGAGGCTGATGCAGTAGGATCACAAGTTCAAGGCCAGTCTCGGCAATTTAGTGAGACTCTGTCTCAAAAGGGTGGGGTACAATTTAGTGCTACAATGCCCCTAGGTTCAATCCCCGGTACTGAAAAAAAGTGTGTGTGGTGGGGGGGAAGGAGAACCTTTTTCATTTAGGTCATAAATCTAACTATAAAGTTAACAGAAGCGAAAGAATATTTTTGTAACCAGGGTAGGAGAGGGCTTTATTAAATAAGTCTTCTTCAAAAGCACAAAATTATTAGGCAGAGGAGAAAAACAGATAAATCTTATTACACCATAAAGAACATCATGGATGAAGTTAGTATACAGATGGCAGAATGGGAGGATTTATTTGCAACATCTAAAACTGATAAGCAATTAATGTCCAGATATAAACTCCCACAGAATCAACTAAAAAAAGAGAACCATAAATTCTGAAAGAATTGGCAAAGGATATTAAAAAGCAGTTTACAAACAGCAAGCCCCAGATACTAACAAGCATATGAAGAAGTGCTCAGAATCATTAGTAATCAGGAAAAAAAATGCAGAGTAAAACAGTGAGCTCTCATTTTATAGCTATTAGCCTGACAAAAAAAAAAAGTTAAATAATGCCAGGTCTGAGTTGTAGATGTGAGCTGTGTGGGGAAATAGGAGCCTCACACAGCACAGGTGTAACCAGTCTGAACAACATCTGGAACTATTTTGAGATACATACCCAGGAGGGGAATTGCTTCTAAGAAACTTCCCACAGGCCGGTCGGGGAACTACTGGAGATGTTCATTGCAGCATCATTCTCTGATGTTTTGGTGTGTGTGTGTGTGTGTGTGTGTGTGTGTGTGTGTGTGTGTGCATGTGCGCACTAGAGCACACACATACACACAAGATCACCTGCTCATGTGCTTGGTAGATGACAGTGCTGATGGTGGTGGGGGCAAAGAGTTGGGAACAACCTCAGTGGCTGTCACTGGTAGAATGGTAACCATGGTGAATTCTCATCATAGAATACCAAGCAGCGATTAGAACACTTTAATACTACAGATTAAGATACACACGGCAGCATGGGTTAGTCTTAACTTTCTACCAACTGCTCTGTTTTATAAGAAATGGAAACTGGGCATGGTAGCACATGCCTGTAATCCCAGCACTTGGGAGACTGAGACAGGAGAATTGCAAGGTCAAGGCCAGCCTCAGCAATTTAGCAAGACCCTCAGAAAATTAGATCCTGTTTCAAAGTAAAGAATAAAATAGGGCTGGGGGTGTAGATTGGAGGTAGAATTCCCCTGGGCTCAATCCCTAGTACCAAACACACACACACACACACACACACACACACACAAAATAGAATGCAGTATGTAATACAAGTCAGTAGTGCTGTTACCAACAAGATTCTATTAAAAAATTATGAGGTTCCTATAGAGCTGATTGAGATTTATTCTATTAGACAAAATCCTCTTAAGAGAGGCCTCTCTCTAGCTTGGGTGGAGAGTCAGGTCAGAGTGCTACAAGACAATAGCCTTGAGATTTTTTGTGTGTGTTTGTATGGTACTAGAGATTGAACCAGGGGCATTTTATCTCTAAGCTACAGCCCCAGCCCTTCTTATTTTTTATTTTTGAAACAGGGTCTCACTAGGTTGCTGAGATTCTCACTATGTTGCTGAGGCTGTCCTCGAACCTGTGATCCTCGTGTCTCAGCCTCCCAAGCACTGGGATTATAGGCGTGCACCACCACATCCAGCATCAATTGACTTTTAGCAAAGGTGCAAAGGCAATTCAGTGAAGAAAGAAGTAATTGAATATCCATATGCCAAAAAAATTGGGTCTATAACTTGAAACATATTAAAAATTTACTTATAATAGATCATAGACCTAAATGTAAAACCAAAAGCTGTAAAACAGAAGAAAATATTTGTGACTTTGAGTCAGGCAAAGATTTCTTTGTTGAAACACCAAAATAGCAATCCATAAAAGAAACATTTGATAAATTGAATTCCAACAAAATTAGGAACATTTGCTCTTTGAAAGGCATAGTAACAGAATGCAAACAATATCTGCAAATCGTATATTTGATAATGTTCTTGTATCCAGAATAAAAAACTCATAATAAGAAAACAAACAACTTCGTTTTGTTTTTTATTTTTAATAGGCAGGAAATCCAAAGAAGCAATTCACTAAAGAAGATTTACTAATGGCAAAAAAGGACATGAAAAGATGTTTAACATCATTAATCATTAAGGAAGCTCAAATTAAAACTACAATGAGAGATCACTGCAGACCAGTTAGAATGGCTAAAATTAAAAAGCTCGACAACATCAAATGTCTGCAAGAATATAGAACTGGAACCCACACCTGCTGGTGGGAATATGGACTGATACAACCCCTTGGAAACCAGTGTGGCAGTTTTCTAACAGGTTATAAACATGCACCTGCCATATGACCCAGACATTCCATTCCTAGGTCTTGACCCTGGAAAAATGAAAGCAGGTATCCACGCAAAGTCTGGTACAGGAGTGTTCCTAACAGCTTTATTTGTAATGGCCCAATCTGGAAACAACCCAAATGTCCTTTAACAGTGCATTGCTAAACATATTGTGGTATATCCATTCAAAGTGATACCATTAAATACATTTTACTTAGCCATAAAAATTAGGAATTATTGATACATGCCATATGGATGAATCTAAAAATACTTATGCTGAGTATATACCATCTGGTTCCAGTTTCATCTGCATAAGATTCTGGAAAATGCAAACTACAGCCAGGCGGGGCGGCCCAGTACTTGGGAAGATCGCAGGTTGGAAGCCAGCCTCAGCAATTTAGCGAGACCCTCAGCAATTTAGTGAGCTCCAGTTTCAAACTATTAAATAAATAGGGCTGGAGGTGTGGCTCCGAGGTAGAATGACCTTTGGTTCAATCCCCAGTACTGAGAGGAGGAGGAAAGAAAAAGCACACTACTCCACAGTGACTGCAAGTAGCCCAGTGGTTCCTTGGAGAGCGGACCCGGGGAGGGGAGGAGGGGATTACCAAGTGGCCTGCGGAAACTTTTGGGCTGATGGATAGATTTGTTCATATTCTTGATCTTGGCGAGGGTTTCGCTGGGGAAACGTGTGGCACTGTACGCTTTGTGTGCAATTTAACATATGACAATTGTATCTGAACTTTTGAAAAAGAACCCCTCAGGCGGCCCCGCGCTGGGGTCGGCCGGGCGGGACGCGGCTGGCGGGGCAGGATTCGGAAGTGGCTCGGGGACGGGCCGCTCGGCGCGGCTCCTTACACTCGGGGGCGTCGCTGCGCGGCCGGGAAAGTGCAGGAAGGGCGCGGGGCCGAGCGCGGCGGCAGTTAATCATTACCAGTGGGCGGCCCGAGCGCGGCCCCGCCCGGGGTGGCCGCCTGCGCCCGCCGCGCACCCTGCCCGCCACCTGCCGCCGCCACGGCCCGCGCCCCGCCGCGCCCCGACATGGTGAGCGGGGATCGCGCGCCGCGGCCCGGGGGAGCGGGTGCGGGGAGGCCGGGGCGGTGCCCTCGAGCTCGCTCAGCCACCGCGGCCGGGCTGGGAGAGGAGTCAGGGGCTCCGCCGCCCGCGGAGGCCCCGGGAGGAAGGTGACCGGCCTACCCTTGACTCCCAGGCCAGTGCTCGCTCGGCGACTGCACTGGGCTGAGGCGGGGAAGGCTGTGCGCGTCCAGGCCGGGCTTGCCCACTGCGCCTTTCTACTCTCGCTTCGGGGTGCAGGGTCTAGCCCTCTCTGTACCCCTCCCTGTGTTGTCCCCAGCTTGCGCCTGTTTTGAGGCACCCCCCGCCCCGCCTTGGGGTCCTGCAGGCTCAGGATCGGCCCTCCCCCGGCTGAGCTGCCCCCGGGGGCGGGGTGGCTCTGGTGCTGGGCTGTGCATCCGGGCACTGCTTGACCGGGAAGCTTCGCCAAACCACGCATTCTGGCAGCCGCCAGGGGTGGGAGGGCGTTTTGGTGGCTATGGCTTGGGGAGGGTCGCTGAGGCCCCAAAGGTGCACGCCTGGGTAATCAGTAACCCCTCCACACACTCCCCCTAGGTTGTGGAGGCCTGACCCTGATTTACTAAGCAAACACCCCTTTTCACCCCTCTGACCCCAGAGATCCAAGGGCATGTCAGTCAGCTCTAGGCTATGGGACGCGGGAGCTTAGAAGACTTTAGGGAAAGTGGAGCCCCTCGGGAGCTCCCCTGTACCCACCCACCCCTTTCAGAGCTGAGAAAATAAACAGCTGGTTCTGATCCCTTCCCTTAGCGACTTGTGGTTGCCTGGATACAGGACCTGGCTTATCAGCCCGGAAAGAGCCAGCTGTGGAAAGGAGACCTCACTGTTGGGGGAGGATGCGCACGTTCTCAGAGGGGAGAAAAAGACCATTTGCAAGAGTACTGCAGGGCTGGAGATGGAGCTCAGTGACAGCGCTTGCTAGCATGCATGAAACCCTGGGGACCAAGCCTATGCCAGTGCAGTTCTGTAAGACCATCACAGGCCTCCCAGCCCTGGGGGGCATTTAAAACGCAGAGGACGTTTCTTACTAGCCATGCCGCTTACTGAAGCAGCCTACTGGCACCTCCCAATGATCTGAGATATTCTCGTCCCTTTACCCATGAAGCCAGAAGATGTGTGCGCCACAGGGCCACCTGGCTGATAAATGGCGAAACTGGGGCTTGAACCAGTCCTGCCAACTCACCCCAGGACATCCAGTCTGTGGGCAGCTTCATGAAAGCTAAATTAACCTCTGTCACAATCCCTCCCAGGCCTCATTGGTTGGCTTTCAGTTCAGCCCTCTGTCCATGACCACACATGGGTGGTTCTGCTTTAACACCTAGCTGCTGGCAACTCTTAAACCCCTAGACCTGGATCCCTAGAGGACAGGACTGACCCCTGCTGCCCGTCTTCTCCGAAGGCCCACTCATGGCCTGAACTGTGCCACTTTGGGCTGCCCTAAGGGCACGTTGCAAAATAGACAAATAGGATGGGCACTGGGTTTGCCATTTGCCCTTGGATAAGTTACTTCCCTATCAGGATTGACGCCATGGCCCCAGGCTCCCCAGGCCACCAGAAAATAGAAAGTCTGAGAACCTAGGCCTGGCAGCTCAGGACCAGAGGCAGCATGGGGTGAGGGAGGACCTACGGGAAGTAGTGCCGGTGGCTGTCACCTGCAGTGTGGCTAAGAGTCACCTGGAACTGTGTTTCCTGTGCTGCTTCCTTCGCCCAGTCCCAGGGGTGTGGACACACAGACCAAACTTTGAGAACCCACCTGTGCTGTCGCTGACTAGGGCAGGGCAAGAGAACAGTGGACAGGTCATGTCCCCTCTCTAGGCCTCTGCTTCCTCCTCAGTACACCTCAAAGTTATAGAGGGCCTGGGGACCAACAGAACACAGGAGATCGCAGACAGGGCAGCTCGCAGTCGGCTGCTCTTTTCCTGAAAGGCTGTGTTGTAATACTATCGATCTGGGTTGGATTTTGCTTTTACTCCTTATTAACATAGTAGACTGTGGTTGGGGGCTCTGTGAGGTTTTGGGGGCAGGGATGGGTAAGGAGTGCTTCTCTTTTCCAGTGATTGGCATTCTACTTTCTTTGGGGTCTTTTCTCTCTGAGGGGTATGTCAAGCTGGAGAACTGAGAGCCTATCAGTGCGCATGCCCAGACCCCACCTCCTGGGCAGGGCGCCCCCTCCAGATGCTGTCTACTGCCTGAAGACCTGCTGCCTTTGATGGGTCACCTGTGTCCAGAGCAGCCAGCAGCAGCTGGTCAAGTTCCCCCAAAGGTCTCTTGGGAGACCCTCTCTTGTGACCTATAAAAAGAAATGCTTTTTAACGCTGTGCTTCTCTGCTCTTCCAGGCTGGCAAAGCGCACAGGCTGAGTGCTGAAGAGCGGGACCAGCTGCTGCCCAACCTGAGGGCGGTGGGGTGGAATGAGCTGGAAGGCCGCGATGCCATCTTCAAGCAGTTCCATTTCAAAGACTTCAATAGGGTGTGTCTAGGGCAGGACGGTTTGCTGGGGACACACTCCAGACTTGTTCCCTCCCCTCAAGTCCCTTAGCCAGTACCAGCAGACTATACTAATCAGTTTATTTGGGTGCTGTGCCGGTGGGGGAATTAATTTCCCTGAATGACTTGGAAAGTGTTTTCTTCCAGGATTGCAGAGTAGGAAGATGGGTCTTGGACTCTCCCTACCTGGAACTTGTAGAAACAATTCTCAGAAAAGAGAGTTCATGTGGCAAACAGATATGCATACATCCAAAGACATTTTAACAGAGAGCCCAAAGATTGGCTAAGACTTTAACTTCCTGTGCCATTTGCACCTCTTTTTTTTTTTTGGCGGTACTGGGGATTGAACCCAGGGACATTCTACCTCCTAGCTACACCCCCGGCCCTATTTTATTCTTTATTTTGAAACAGGGTGTCACTAAGTTGTAGAGGGCCTCACTAAGTAGCTGAGGCTGGCCGCGAACCTGCAATCCTCCTGTCTCAGCCTCCCAAGTACTGGGATTACAAATGTGTGCCAGTTTGCACCTCTTTAGTGATCCTCCGAACAAGACTTTCCTGCTGCAGAGACAGACTCAGATCAGGGGCAGGATGTCCTGAGGGAAATGATTAGAGCTAGGGGGTCTCCCAGTAGGAAGCTAGTCCATCCTCCTGCATCTAGGTCTTAAATTGGCCATTAAGAGGTGACCAGGAGTCCTTTCTCTCAGAGCACTAACCTGGGTTCACTTCACTTACCAGGCTTTTGGCTTCATGACAAGAGTGGCCCTGCAGGCTGAGAAGCTGGACCACCATCCTGAGTGGTTCAACGTGTACAACAAGGTGAGCAAGGTCGTGGACCTCACACCTGAGAACCCAGCTCCTTCTGAAGGCTTGGCCTGGGACTTGATGCTGGGCCCTCCTCACCCACAAGTCCTCCATTCATTCCATTCTATCTCCTTGCTAGAATCGATCTCAGTGGTCAATCTCACTACAAATTAAGCAAATTCAAATTAAAACACTTTTGAGATATTTGTGGTTAAAGTAGGTACTAAAGGCAAAATCGAAGAAAGGAAAGGCCGTGGGAATCAGGCCTTCTTATTCTTTAATAGCTCTAAATGGTTTTGATTTTTCTGGAGGAATGGAAGAATAAAAAAGTAATAAACTTGAGCTAAGAATACCCATGCATAACAAACAGATCAGATTGTCTGCTTAATGAATTGAATGGTCATTAAATGTCTGCCATGTGCCAAGAGCTCTGCTGGTCTGTTTATAAAAACATTAAGGGTAGAAGAGGCTCTCTCTAAATGGATGGTGTTGAGGAGTCAGCGGTAGTTTGGGTTTTGCCTTTAGCTTTTAGGTTGCTCTTGACATCTGTATGTTAAATTTTTTCCTATAGCTGAAGTCACCATTATTTTTGGGAAATGTCAAGGAAGATGTAATAGAAGATGGTTTTGCACTGTTGTTACATATCTTCCAGGAAAGCAGTCCCCAGAAAAGGTGGAAGTGACCAGCTACTATTCCTAGAGGGACAGTAGTGACCAGCTACTATTCCCAGGAGAGACTGTAGTGACTGATTGCTGATTTTCAGAAGAGACAGTAGTGACTGGCTGCTATTTCCAGGAGAGACTGTAGTGACCAGCTGATGTTCTGCTCTGAGTGGGGCTGAGCCCAATAGCTAGTGACTCTCCTATTCTTAGGTAAAGTCTTGGAGTTGGCTGGCCCTGAACTTCTGTTCTTCTTTTATTTCAGGTGCACATCACCCTGAGTACCCATGAATGTGCGGGCCTTTCAGAACGGGACATAAACCTGGCTAGCTTCATCGAACAAGTAGCAGTGTCCATGACATAGACCCTGTCCTTCTTTGCATTCCTCAGGGGAAGGGGGCGACTGAACTGGGAATCCAGGTAGGGAACTGAGGAGCTCTGGTCCCTGACCGCCACAGTCAGAACTGCCGTGTTGACCCTGCTGCTTCCATTTAGAGGCGAGTCCCTGCTGTGGAGAGATGCCAGCATCACTGCCAACACCAGGAATTGAGGCCTTCCCCTGTGCCACTCTCTTCATCCCTGTGGCTCTGTTACATACACTAGTTTGAATAAGCTCTCCCTTTCTTCGCAACATTCCAGCCACAGTAAAGGTTTCACTTCCAGGCTGTGTCTTGCTCCCTAATTCATTTCCCAAGCCCCTATAACAGAGGGTGAAGTAAAGTCCTATCCTAGAACCCAGGATCCCAACACAAACCCCATGCTGTGAGAAAACACATGTGCTTTTATTCCTCCAATAAAACTATTGTATCACTTGGGCTTAGGTGCTAGAGCTTTTTCTATAGGCCAAATTGGAGCCAACAGGCATTTATTTAGTTTTGGTTTTGTTTTGTTTTTGTGGTGCTGGAGATTTGAACCCAGGGCCTAGCACTTGCTCTACCACTGAGTGCTCCAGCCAATAGGCATTTAAATGGAAGCACTTACTCTGTCCCAAGACACAGTGCAGGGTGCTGGGAGGAAGGGAAGGAGCAGAACACCTTGCCTTCAGGTTCCTTAACATCTAGGGGAATCAAACAGGAAAACCATGGGCTATTACTAGCCGGATTAACTAGTTACTGCCAGATAGCAGGATAAGAAATGAGTCAGGGGAGCACAAAGTGATTAATGGTGACAAAGGTGATTCTAAGTTATGCCCCCAAGACCCAAATGGGACTCATGAGAGGCAGAGATGGCTGAGAGGGGATCCTGAACACGGGTAAAGGTGTGCAGGGCACAAGAATCTACATTTAGAAAGGCACTAATCCACATTTAATTTGGGGCCATATTATCTTGTTCTTGCTGTCATGACTTATTATATGTGTCAACTTGGCAGGGCCAGGGGGTACCCAGACATTTGGTCCAACATTATTCTGGGTGTGTTGGTGAGGGTCTTTCTGGATGAGATTAATGTTTGAATTGGTACTCAGTAAAGCAGATTGCTCTTCCTAATGTGGGAGGCCTGTATAGAGCAACAGGTTGACCCTCCTTCAAATAGGAGAACTGCCTACCTGCCTTGAGCTGGGATGTTAGTTGCTCCAGCTTTCAGATTCAAACTAAAGTGTCTACACTCCATGGATCTCCAGCCTGCAGGCCTCTGGACTGGAGCTATGGACTCAGCTCTCCTGGGTCTCCCGCTTGCCAACTGCAGATCTTCGGACTTGTCATTCTCCAGAGTCACATGAGCCAGTTCCCTTTCTCTGTGTATACTGGTTTCTCTGGAGAATTGTAACACAGTAGTCTATAACATTAGAATGAGTTTCCTAATTCTAATAGATTTTGCAGTCCTCAGAATCTTAGCAAAGATCTCAGGGCTTCCCTGCTTTTACTCCACAAGACAGAGGACACAGGGCACACTTTAGGAGCTGACAGGCTATGTACTATCTGAGTAGGTAAGGACTGGTTTGCACAGGTCAGGTCCCCAGCCAGTAACTGTCTAGGACAGAATAGGTCCGCGATGTGCCATGACTGAGGGGGCGCTCGGGGCGGTCTCACCTTCACCCTAGTGTGTATGCCATACAAATACCACTTCACATGTGCCCTGAGGTGGACAGGGGAACCCTGCTCCTGGGAGCTCATCCATGATGCTAACCTGAAGCACTGCTTGGGTACTCAGCTAACTGGAAAATGCCAATTTCTTGAAGCATTGAGCAATGTCACAACAAGATGACTATATCCCCCAAAGGCCATAAAACAGGAAGAGGTTGGTGGTTGAGAAATAAGCATATTGTCAAAAGGTTAACAGGACGCTTTCCTAGGCTATATGCCAGTAAAGGATAATCAAGACCCATGCTGATGGCAATTTCTCTGCAAAGCTTATCATCAAGATGAAGCGATTTGGACAGTGGCCTCCATTCCACTTATGACTTAAATTGTTCTAAGTGTGCTTTGATCTAATGACTGAGGATCAGGGACAGAAGACACCACACGTGGAGGTATGGACTATGCTGTTCTCACCTTCCTGCCTCTGCTTACCATGGATTGAAAAATTGTACCGTAGTGGGCACTGCATTTGTATGAGGCACCTTTACGTGGGACAAAGACACAGCCAACACTTCTTAGAAATAAATACCTTTATTCTAAAGTTAATCCAAATAATAGAAATTATAGGGGAGGATATTAAGCAGAGGAAAGATTATGGCAAGGATGAAATCACAAATGAAAGTAAGGCCATTAAGATTCTAAATCAAGAAAAGGCTGTCAGAGCCTGACTACTGCCCACCCAGGCTCTTGTAGGTGGCTCCCAAAGTAGGCCTCCATCTTCACATTTGTCACTGCTGGGTCCAGCTGGAAGCTGCTCAGTGCCACCAAGAACCCCACAGAAAAGACAAAGGGGCTTACAGTATAGGGGGCCACGACACCCCCACTGCTACTTGTTAGGTCAGCCAGGCCACCTAATGCAAGCATACCCTGGCTTCTCTGGGGTTTTACAGATGCTCAGGGAACCAGGACATTTGGTAGGAACTACAACAAAGGCAGCATCCCTTGCCATCCGTCATGCTGGCAGAGTCTGAATGGGCTGAAAGCCAGAATGGAAACCTGGGTTACCTGAAAGATGGCCTTTGGATCCTGACTAACCCTTCGGGAAGGCTTCTTTTTCTTACTCAGAATGGGACAACATGCCCAGCAGTGACATGCGTGAAGATCATCCAAGGAGCTCTGTCAGCCCCCAAACCAAATGCTAGGCTTGAAGTCAGTGTCCTTTGGTTAGACAGAGCCACACCGTCCAGCTGCCTGGAACCACCCCAGATGGCTTAATCCAGTAAACTGCAAGCATAAGTGCATGATGAAGATGGCAAAAAAAAAAAAAAAAACCATAAGACAGGGCCTGGCCCTGGGGAACTAACGCCCTGAATTCCAGACTTCCCCCAAATAGGTATGACCACCACTCTTGATGTAGAAGGAGACCAATCAGCTATTAAAGTGTTTGGAAATTAGCCCAAATTGCTGCTGCTTATGTTAGCCCCATCAGTGGTCACACACAACGATTTTACCACCAGGGGGCAACCCCTCACCAGCAGCCCAATCAAGCACTGCAGCTGCAGTGTGTGTGTGTGCATGCGTGGGTGCGTGTGTCTTGAATAAACAAAATGAATGCAACCATCCACAGTGATTACAGTTTGGGACATTTAATTGTTTAATTGCCTTTTTAAGAGATTACTTCTGCAGTTAGGAAGGGAGCATGGAGGTTGGGGAGGGGAGGTTAGAGAAGACAAAAAAAGATTTAAAAGAGGCAAGTACCATTTTCCAAGTATAAAATTGGTAATATTAAAAGTGACATGGCAGTATATTCACAGGACTACTTCTAATGCAGAAACAAGACAATACAGTTTATACAGAAGCCAAAGTGGCATTTGCTAGCAACATAACATCAATAGACACCCTATTCGCCTCTGCCACTGACTAGGCATTATGTGCGCGTGCACACACACACACACACACACACACACACACACACACATACAAAATGAAAAGCCTACACAAGTGTTAAGACACACTAAGGATATTAACCATAAATTAGTGTGCCTACAGTCGGTCCCCTTGAAAAACACCATCACCCGCCAGCACCAATGCTGTCACAGCACAGAGGAAGTGAGTGGCTTAGGGTCTGGTCCTGGGAAGACTGTAGGGCACATGCTTCTCCATTTCAGCAGCTGGCAAGCCATAGTGGTGCCTGCTGTGTGGCTCTGGGTCCCTGGACCTCCCCCAACAGGATGCATGGGAGACCTGGGACGATTCTTACACAGCTCTAATCACAGCTACTCTCTCAAGGAGGTGCCCACCAGTTCGCCAACAGGGAGGAAGTGTGACTCCCATGTCCTAAAATCTCAAACACACACACACACACACATACAGACACACACATACACTCCAACCACTCTTGAACCCCACAACACAGTAGCCCTGCAATGGCATGGCTAGGTAGTCACAGTTACTGGGTAAGAAGTACAGCGCTAAAGAACACTTCCAAAAGACATGCTAGGGAGACTGAGGGAAGCCTAGTGGTCTCGGCTCTCCTGGCCAGCACTCCTAGTGAGGGCGGCTAGAGGCTATTCTCTGGAGGCTGGAGACTCAGGAGTCCCTGAGAAGCGGAAGGGAGTAGAGCAAAAGTGTCCTAAGTTCTCTCCTACCCAAATAAAAACCTTAAAGACTGGGCTATTTCCCCTAGAGCCTGGGTCAAGAATAGCACTTCTGGGGGAGAAAGGCACATGATATAATGTCATTAGAGCAGGACAGTGGCTCAACCTAGATCAGGGCCCCCCAAAAGGGAGAAAGGAGTAGGAAGTGGGTGTGGGGTCTGGTCCTGTCCCTGTACTACCCTGAGCAACTAGTCTTATGAAAGAATTCCAGGCTCTGGGTCATAATGGCTGCTTGCCACCATCTTTCCTTTTTCAAAATATGTATTTCATTCTACTTTGCTCCCTTTTAGCTAGGGCTGAGGAGCATCCAGTACCTGAGGCTAAACTGCCATAGTACCTTTGGAAGCTTGAATAAAGGGGGAAGAGGCAGGAAGAACACACCAATGGAGAGAGAAAATGTTCCCCACACCTTCCTCACACCCCCTTAGGGTAAGTCAAGGCAAACTGTAGAGGTGCTCTGAGCTTTTCCTTCAAACAAATATATTCTCATTACATGATGGCTTAAGGCAATGGGGGAGGGGGAACGACCACCAACTACGGTGATATACATTTAAACCTGGATGCGAACCTGTGCTGATATTCAAGAAAATATAGAAAAGAGTCTAGCTTCTGCTCATCACCAGCCCAGGAAAGGGCTCAGGTATGCTCTGGCCACCACCAATTCAGGGAGGCAGCACCATGGCCAGGAAGTCCGAGGTTCTCTGGAAATCATGTTCTCTTATTTCATGGAAACAAGAACAAACCAATGGGGGCATCATTTCAAACAAGCATCTCCAAAGATGGCAGCAACCAAGTGTCACATGGGGCCTGCAAGCACAGAAGAGGACTAATGGGACTGAGCAGATATGCTTGACCATTAGGGAAACAACCTGACCAACCTGTGTCCTGGAAAAATAGGACAAAGTGCAAAGCAAGTGATTCTAAAAGAAGACAACTGACTTACTCTTAAGCAGAGAGCTGAGAAAGCCTCCTTCTTAGGATGCACCTAATACACACTTGTGGGAACACCTCTTACAGAAATGCCTGCTACCTGGCTAGGTGAAACATCTGCCTAGGTAACAAAGAAATGCTTTTGCCATCCCACAGACTCCCTACCAAATCAGAGCAGGTCAGAGCTGCCACCAAGGACTAAGCAAAGATGAAAGCTAGAGAAGTTGGAGAAGGAAAATGGTTAAAACAATTCCTATGGAACATTTCTAAAAAAGAGTCATTATGCAGTGGAATCCTTCAGGGATCTTCAAATTAAAAACCATAAAAGGTAACAAAAGTCCTGAGGCTCAAGCTGTCTTATGGTCTATCTCATGCTCTATGGAGCAGGACCAGATGTCAAAGTTGCGTGTAGCCTGTTCCACACCCCCAGAACCTTCTGAAGGTCAGAAACCCCTTGGGACTTGAACAGGTCCAAGCTCAGTGGGGTTTTGGAGAACCATTCATCTGGCTGCCTTGGGTCACAGCATCTGTTGTGTACAGGCTTTCCAAGAAGTGTGAGGACAGTTCCACAACCATATTCCTGTCAACAGTTGTCTGGGCCATGCCATAGATGGCACCCTACAAATCCAATCAAAGATATGTTATTAGTTGTGATAGGTACAGGAACAAGGATAAGGCTGGGGTTATGATCCCCTACTCTCTAGTCCTAGCTTTCCATGAGCACCCGCTGCATTCCCACCCAGGCATCATTCTATCAGAAAAACAACTGGCACATTTTTCACAGGTACTTTCTAGTCTGCCTTTCTATGGGATTTGCTATAAAAAAAAAATCCAGAGAAAACATGTTTATTGTCTTTTCTGTGTCAAATTTTTTTTTGTGTGTGTGTGTGTGTGTGGTAATGGGGATTGAAACTGGGGCCATTCTACCTCTGAGCTACACCCCAGCCCTGTTTTATTTTTTATTTTGAAATGGGGTCTCACTGGGTTGATGAGAGTCATTACTTGCTAAGGCTGTCCTCGAATCTGCAATCCTCCTGTCTTAGCCTCCCAAATACTGGCATGCACTACCACGCCCAGCTAAAATTATCTTTTCAAATGGACACTACCAACAGTATTACCAGCACTTTCTAATCTACAAGATGCTTTTTGCTTTTTTTTCTTTCTTGGTGGTACTGGATATTGAATCCAGGAACATTCTACCTCTTAGCTACACCCCCATCCCTATTTATTTTATTTTTTTTAAACAGGGTCTTAATTAAGTTGCTGAGGCTATCTTCGAACCTGTGATCCTCCTGTCTCAACATCCCAAGTACTGGGATTACAGGTGTGTGCCACCACGCCTGGCTACAAGGTGCTTTATATATGGTACATCTTACTTGAGACTTCCAACAACGTTGGGAATGGGTGAGGCACAGATCATCTGCAATAATTAACTAATAAGGAGAGGGGCTTGTGGATAAGGGATAGGGGCAGGGACAAATTCCAAACTGTCTGATTCTTCTGGACCCCCCACACCAACATCTACACTTCCAAAGACAAAATCTCCAAGTGTCATTACCATTCCCGTGGTCTTTGCTTTAGGATTCTTCATGATTTGGGTGACAGATTCCCGGACGTCCTTTAGGAACTGGATTGCTACTCGCTTCCGGGTATGTACTAATGTGATGCAGAAGTGAATACTATGGGAAGAGAGAGAGAGAGACAGAGAAAAAGAGATATGAACCTTAAAAAAAGAAAAAAAAGTTCTAAAAGAAACAGCTTCCCTAAGCCGGGAATGGTGGCGCACGCTTGTAATCCCAGTACTTGGGAGGCTGAGACAGGAGGATTGCAGGTTCACAGCCAGCCTCAGCTACTTAGTGAGGCCCTCCGCAACTTAGTGAGACCCTGTTTCAAAATAAAGAATAAAAAATAGGGCTGGGGGTGTAGCCCGGAGGTAGAATGCCCCTGGGTTCAATCCCCAGTACCGCAAAAAAAAAAAAAAAGAAAGAAACAGCCCCCAATACAGGAATTTATTGGTTGCCTCTTCACATGATTTCTATTTGTTCCCAGTCCTGTGAATCAGGGTTCCCAGATCCTTGGGTTGTCAAGCATGGGCTGGTATCAGGGCTTCTCGCATGATCAAGAGGCATCCTAAGCCGGGCGTGGTGGTGCACACTTGTAATCCCAGTACTTTGGGAGGCGGAGACTGGAGGATCCGGGTTCGCGGCCAGCCTCAGTTCTCTCTCTCTCTCTCTCTCCTGTCTCTTTCTCTCTCTCTCTGTACTTAGTGAGGCCCTCTACAACTTCGTGAGACCCGGTTTCAAAATAAAGTATAAAAAATAGGACCGGGGGTGTAGCGTGGATGTAGAACGCCCCTGGGTTCAATCCCCGGTACCGCAAAAAAAAAAAAGAGGCATCCTAAGAGAATGAACATAGCTGACTGTTCTGTGACACGCCTCCCCTCATAAACTGTCAATCATGATTCCTTCAACCACGTGACCAGAAATGGGAAACTTTTATCTTAGATGATAGGCCCTCATGGGGAGAGGACCATGTTTGGGGTCTTGTAGGACTTCAGAGCAATGAAAATACTAAGTCACCCTGGAGGGAGGATGGGGTATAGAGGATTATGAATGGGAAAAGGGAGAGTCTAGATGGGGTTGGCAATGGTAGCCACCTGTGAAAGGTAAGCTTTACCTAACAGAGGCTGAACAGACCCACTCAGCTGGAGCAGAGGAGTTAATGGCATCATGGAAGACTGTGTTAGAAATCATACTGAAGCCGGGCGTGGTGGCGCACGCTTGTAATCCCAGTACTTTGGGAGGCGGAGACCAGAGGATCCGGGTTCGTGGCCAGCCTCAGCTCTCTCTCTCTCTCTCTCTCTCTCTCTCTCTCTCTACTTAGTGAAGCCCTCCACAACTTTGTGAGACCCAGTTTCAAAATAAAGTATAAAAAATAGGGCTGGGGGTGTAGCACAGAGGTAGAACGCCCCTGCGTTCAATCCCCGGTACCGCAAAAAAAAAAAAAAAAAAGAAATCATACTGAAGAACACAGTAGCAGGCTTGAATGATCAGAAACCCTCTTGAGGGTTTTGAGCTACATACTGTCCAGGCAACAAGTATCTTACTAGCAATTTAATAGTTGTATACAAGATGGGTCGGAGGGTATGGAGGCTAGAGAGTGAATCAGGAGAAAATCTCATGATTGACTACTTGTCTCAGTAGGCTGGCACCTAATTCTGCCAGAGCTAAAAGCTAATGGTCTTGTTCTTTATGTCTAACTCCAGGTAGCAAGACAGAAATCCTACAGCTAATACCATTGCTACTAAAATGCTGGGTTCTAGCAGTCAAACTCTCTACATCAAGTTCTTCAAAAGCCATGGAGTGAAAGGAGGGAAAGGGGCTTCTTCAAGCATACCTGGGTGGGAACTGCAACTGGTTCACGTTCCACCCCTTAGCAGTGATCAAGTTAGACAGTCGGTAGATGTCAAAATCATGGGAGCCCAGAGCAATGACAGACAACTGAGGATTTCCAAAAACGAAGATGCCTTTGATATTTTCCAGTCTGAAAAAAAAAAATGGAAGTTCAGCCACACAGCCACATATATTCCTCTGGTCATTCTCTTTAATCACCCAAAGTCTTCCTTATTACACAACCTAACCTTCTGGGGCTTTGGTCTTCTTCTTTCTACACTAAGAGAGCAGGCTGGGGTCGGTAATTCTTATTGTGCACATCCCCATTAGGCACAAGTCCCATCTAGACCCAATGAATCAGAATCACTGGCTTCGACCTGTCCACCCAATTCCCAAGTCACAACAGAGAAGGGAAGCGTCCTCCCACCAGTACCAACTCCTTAGCTGTTGTCCTAAACCCTAGTCTCAGGAAAGGCAGCTGGGCCAGGCAGATGCCTTTAGCCAAATAGCAGGAAAAGCAAGAGGCAAGGCAGAGTTCCCATCTTCCACACATACTCTGACTTGAGGAAGCGAGCGGTTTTGATGATCTGTCTCGTAGCTTCGACATAGCCGTTCTCACCGTAGTGCATCAAGGCAGCCCAACAGCCTGCAATGATGCCACCCGGCCGCGAGCCAGCAATGGTTGGGGAAGCGTAGATGCCACCCGGCCAATCTGTGCTAATGAAGAACTGGTACTTCCTGTACTTCTTGTCACTGTACAACAACACTGACGAGCCTTTGGGAGCATAGCCGTACTGAGGGGAGAAGCAGACATGTGAGAGAGTGCTGTGCCTGGCAGGCCGTCCCATAGCACACCACGCACAGTAAAGCCTGCTTACTCATCGGTTTCTCTGATGTTTCCCACTCCCGTTAAGGGTTCAAACAGCATTGAAGGGCAGAACGAACTTAAGGAATGGAGTTTAGATTCTCTACATCGGGGGGTTCTTCCCTGAGGTCCAGAGAAGAACTGAGTCTTGCAGCATCTTGCTCAGTTAACAGGTTTCCTTCCCCTCTTGCCCAGCATGTGGCTTTCCTTATTTAAAATCTTTCTCTGGGGTGGCATGTCAGGATGGAAACAAGGGTGAATTTCTACTGGAAGCCAGGAAAGAATGGAATCCAAGTTGCTTGGAGAAATTAAAACCACAATCTCACCCCATTCCCATCTTTTTTGCTTAATGTTATACTTCTTAAGAACATAATGGGGCTCAGAATCTAAAAGCTACTTAATCCAGCTTGAAAATACACTGTGTAATTGGTTTCCTCATAGAAAATGTGCCCTCCTAATTAACTCTTACTAAAGCTAACATGGAACCAATTTCATCCTCAGACCCACAGAGAAATGGATGGTGAAGGAAGAAGGGCACAGGAGCTGCCTGAGTGGTGAGGCAAACCAGATGCTGACTGAAAATTTAATGCAGATCATTTAGGCACATGTTCCTGAGGCTGCTAATACTTCTTCCACATCTGTATGTATTTTCAAGAATTCCCAATGGATCAATACTTTGTCTCCATCCACCAAGGCTGGCAGGCACAGGCATTTCAAACATCATATGCCAGATGCTCCTGAGCACATGGGCACCCTTTTCCCAAAGGACTCTTCCATCAACACACTCCTGTCACTCACAGGACTTACTCAGAGGCCCTATAGCACAGAAGCTAGAGCATTAAAGCCACCCTCTCAGAAACTCCAGGATCAACCCTCGCCTCCTCCACCTCCACCTCAAGTGATATCAAGGCTCCAGGGAACTTTGTTTCAATGGCTGCTAAGCTGGCGTACCCCAGTTACATACAGTTGAAGGGCTAGGGAAGTTCTCTTAGCTACTATGAGACAAGTTACAGGACTGCTTTTCATTACTGCTTGTCACTGAATGGCTGGACTAGGTGAGAACAAAGAGCCAGATTTAACTTTATGCTTTGGGGGAGGGGGAGGAGCTAATGCTTTAGCCAATTTACTTTGTGGATAATAGTAAAAATGACTAACAGTATTGATCACCTCCTTAGCTCACCTTATGGGTATCAGCTGAAATGCTGGTCACACCTTTCACCCGGAAATCAAATGGTTTTTCCAGTGGGTATCCTGCTTTCTCCATAAAGACGATGAGGAAGCCCCCAAGACATGCATCTACATGAAGAGGTATTTTGTATTTGACAGCCAGCTAATTCCAAAAAAAAAGAACATAAGAGAATTTCACTTACAGCTCTATGATAAAAACTGCAGGACATGGTGGAAAAGGTGGGCTACAAATACAAGATTATTCTATACTATATCTCTTATGTGTTAAAAACTGGCTATTTTTTACATTCCTAGCAAATTTTCTTTTTCAATTGTATTTAGCTTTTAAAATAATCCATTCAAAACATATCTATTTTATACTTAAGTATGCATGACTTCAAACATCCCACACCATCACACAGGAGAGGAGCAGAGCTCTGACTTAGGCAACCTCTGGAGGGGAGGAAAGGCTGCTTAGGTCATTGCAAGGAAGGGAGGAGAGGAGGCGCTGTGGGGCAGCAGGTGGAATGCCATGCCACCGCTGGTGGGCATGTTCCTAAATGCAGATTACTTTCTGATCTGAATCTACAAGTCAGTACTATCTCAGAATATCTAGTTTTAAGACAGGCCTTAGACATGAATTATCCCTCCCCCAAAGCAGAAGCTAGTTACTTTCAGAGGTTCCAAACACAGCTGCAGGGCTTACCCTAGAGCTGATGAGAGCTAGTTATTACCACTGTGGTCAAACCTAAAATCAAAACCAGTTCTATTTGCCAAGTACTGCACCACTAGATTCTATTTTAAAATTTCAAAATGACTGCCATAGTAGCTCGATCCTCTCATCACCTTGGCCACTTCAGAGATAGGATCTATCACACCATGAGGATACTGTGGAGCAGAGCAGACGAGCATAGCAGTGTTCTTGGAGATGGCTCTTCTCATTGCCTAGGGATTTAAAATTTAAAGGAAAATCAGAACTTATGTCACAATTACTCTTCTCTTCTGCTGCCAAGTGCAATCTGGGCCATAGCTTAGTATTCTGCATCCACTAAAGCCTCCTCTGTCATGGCAGCAAGGGGAAGATTGCCTCCCAACATGGAGCAGAACAGACGAGATGCAGAAAGGTCCAATCAGGGAAACTGCCGAAGATCACAAAACAAGAACAATACAATCATTCTGCGGGTAATATGGAGCTAAGAAGCAAAGAGCCAAATGTGAGTCCCAGGCTCCTCATTAACTAAGCAATGAAACCTGACTTAGTAAAGCACTTAACCACACAGGATGTTTCTTCATCTGTGAAGTGCAATAATCTGTCAGCTCCAACAACCTCCTTGGACTGTCCTAAGACTTTCAAATGTGATTCTTACAGCACTCTGATTCTTATAGCACTAGAAAGTTCTTCTACACAAATGTGGAACCTAAAAACAATTACAAGTATGGTGACAATGGTACTAACTCAGGCTGATCAAAATCACAGTTGAGTCTTAGAGCAAGTTCATCCATGTTCATTTTATAAATAGAGAAAAGAAAGTGATCATGTTGAAAATAAAATCTAGGTCTTTAAGGTCCCACATTAGTGGTTGATGATCTGCCTCTGAGAATTCATGAATCTATGGAAAGATGGAAGTGCAGTCCATAGGCACTGCCAGTGGCAGCTGTGGTTGCTCTGGCTGCTGCAGTCTGGACGGCGGAGCCCATCTGTGGCTGGGAAAGCAGTCCACCTGGGTACATTCTACCTCTCTTGCCTCCACAGGACTCACCCGCACATCCACCTCCATCATCTTGTTCAGCGGGACTGACACAATCTTCATCCCAAAATAACTGGCTGCTTTGTCAAAGGCAGCATGGGCACTTTTAGGAGCAACACTAGATGACAGGGAAGAGGAGAATAATCAAACTCAGACCAAAATAGGACTTAAGAGAGAACACAGCAGCTAACCTAAATCATCAGGAATAAACTACTGATTATTTTTCCTCAAACTATTATGTGTTTATACTGTTTTCTAAGTATAAGCAAAAAGGAATCAAATGATTATTTTTTGTAGATAGAAACCTTCTCACTACTACTTAGAAAATCATTTGGACAACAGGAAATAGAACTCAGAAGTAATTCCATATAGAGGGATTCAACAACACATGTTGCAGCAGACATGTAAGGCTGCCAGCAGGGATGCTAAAGCAGCAGTCCAGCATCAGGTCAGTGGCCCCTTCAAACTCTGAAAGATCATGAACCCACGAGAAACTAATATCCTCATTTCTGTACACACTTGGAAGTAGTATTTCAAATAGCGTTAAAAGAGAAAACAGAGTGATAGGTACTTATGGGAATGTAAGTCAGAGGTATTATAAGGGAATCACTCTTCCCTTTAAGAAAAAAATCTCTAAGTATCAAGCACTAAAGACTTACATATGAAGCAAGAATGGCAGGCTGATTTGTTCTATCAGGCTGAGTCACAGCCTAAGGCCATGTGCAAAAAACTCCTTAGTCACTGATGCTTGCAGAAAAAAAAAATAACCCAAGGAGATGGTCTAGAAAAAAAGATGTAATCAAACACTAAAATTTTGTCCATAGGTGGCAACATGAGTACATCTCAAAAAGACTAAACCCAAGGGCATTGGGGATGAACCCAAGGACATTCTACCTCTGAGCTACACCCCCCCATCCAATTTTATTTTGAAACAGGGTCTTGCTAAGTTGCTGAGGCTGGTCTTGAACCTGTGATCCTCCTGTCTCAGCCTCCCAAGTACTGGGATTACAAGTGTGCGCCACCATGACCAGCTTCAAAAATATTTCTTAAAAAAAGTTTTCCCATCAGAAACAGCCCTCAGATTGAAATTTTCCTAGGAAGCACCTAAGGCAGCCTAAAATAAAGACACTTTCACTGAACTAAGATAAACAGAAGTTCTCTTTAGGCTCTAAATAACTTATAATGAAAATCACAGGATTCAAATCTGTCACTTTTGGAAAGAGGATCTTATTCTTGCTTACAGTATATGCCATGTATAAATCTGCAGAGTGGGGAATGGTCTATAACAACTGGCTAATCCATTTAGAATTTTGCTGAATGTGAAAGGATAAGGGCAGAGGGGCCAGGACAGGGGGAATGAGAACTGGAATTACTGGAAGAAGAGAAACAGCAGGGAAATAGATTATCATGCTCAGTTTCATACAGCAGTATTCCGAATGGATAATCTCAGAGGGGCAACAGCCACACATACATACATTTCTGGAACTTTGATCCCCTTCTCTAAGGCCATGTCTCGATAAGCTTTGCAGGCCATCAGGATGCTTTCAGTCCCCCCTGAGGTCACCTATAATAAAGAAGAGATGCCATCTGTGGGGGGAGTTAGGGACAGATATCAACACAGATAGCCTGCTCTGATTTTGACAATGTTTGATGCAGAAATAGAAGAGGACTTGGATACATGCTGCAGGACAGATACTGCAATGTCTCTCAGAAAAAAAACTTGGCTTTGTTACTAAGCCCAATCTTGGTTCAGAAGAAGTATGAAACACTACCAAATAAGAATGAGGAAGTGCTCAGCACTGTCTTGGACAAATGCACGTTTGCCCAGATCCAACCTGTTCACAGTTCATGTACATTTCTATATCAATTCATCCTTTTGCAGATAGGATAGGGCATTTTATGACATTCAAAAGTATCAGGTTACTGATTTTTTTTTCAGTGCTGGAGATTGAACCCAGGGCCTGTGCATGCTAAGCACACACTCTACCACTAAGTTATATCCTCAGCCCAGGATTACTGATATTAAAATTTCAATGCCTATTAAAGAGTGTGAAATTATAATTCTAGTAAACTATGCAATACATTGAAAGATCAGAAAAAAGACATTTGGACTTTCCAAAGTGAACTTATGGTTTAGACAAATCTGAAAGACAGAAAAAACAGAAGTTTCTAGCCTTACTTCTCTGAAGCCAAAACAAAAACCCTGATTTTTTTTTAATTGGTGCATTGCAACTATACATCATAGAGAGGTTCAGAGTGATAAATGCATACATGCTCGCAGCACTAATGTTTTAAGAAGGAAATAAAAGACCCAGCCCCTCTGATAAGACAAATTTCTTTATCAGAGTTCAAACAAAAAGATGGAGAAGTTTTTTCATTTATCCCACTTTCCTCTCTTGACCACAGACTGGTGAAGGTAGAGGACAATCTATGCGTTACAATATTCCTAGCACTTAGCCTAGTAACTAACACCAAACCCTAACACCAGACCCTCAATCAACATTTCTTGATGTCTGACTTAACTCAAACAGTGACCAACACAGGCATGTTATACCCAGTTGGTTATCTTTTGCTAATATATGAGAATGAATAATTCCAAAACAAACAAAAAGCTATATACAACTGAGCTAGTAGAACATCTTAGATTTACCATCCCTGAAGATCCATACAATCTTAGGTTTGTCTTTTCAAAGGTGAGAAAACTGAGTCCCTAAGCAATTCACTCAATGTCATATATTAGCATCTGGTGATGAAACATACTTTCTATGTTTTGGTATTTAGTATAACTCAATATGAAAATCCCTCCCTCCACTGGGGCTTGAACCCATGGCCTCATATGTGCTAGGCAAGCACTCTACCATCAAGCTGCATCCCCAGCCCCTAATGTAGCTTATGAGATGAAAGGAGAGAGGGTAATCACTAAATTTTCCTAATAGCACATACAGGGCAAAAAATACCATTGGATACAGAATCCCCGTAGTCAGGAATTATATGAAGACTAGCTCAGAAAAGTCAAGTCATTTTTTTAAATTCAGGAAACCTGAAACATGTGACCATCATCCACCATGGTCTCTGCATTTCTATGCTGGAGAAGACAAAGTGCTTACAGTTGAGATAAGTTCTACAAATCAGCAGACTGTCCTGTGGTCTAGCATAAAACCTCAGAATGTCACATGAGGAGCCAAGCCAGCTGTGAAGAAAGTCAAAGAAGAACCAGCAAAGTCAAGTCTCTAGCACACCAATCTCCTTACTAAGAGTAATAACCAAAGCAACGAAAATTTCCAAACTCCTAGTCACCCACTTCCTGTGTCCTATTTTTAGAGAAGTAACTAATCAAATCAACATCGTTGTTCTGTGGGGCAGGCACCAGTATGCTTTTGACTATAAAAGCAGAAATACCCATATTCTTCTTCTAATTTTTATTTCTGATGCCCAAATTCTGTATTTAAAAGTGCTGTTACTTTCCCACTTCTCTCCACCCCTATACTCAAAGAAAAAGAGATATTTGCCAGGCATGGTGGCGCATGCTTATAATTCTAGTACTTGGGAGGCTGAGACAGGAGGATGGCAGGTTCGTGGCCAGCCTCAGCTACTTGTGAGGCCCTCTGCTACTTAGTGAGACCCTGTTTCAAAATAAAGAATGACTGGGGGTGTAGTTCGGAGGTAGAATGCCCCTGGGTTCAATCCCCAGTACCACCAAAACAAAAACAAAAACAAAAAAGGTATTTAATTGTGAAGTAATAAAAATTGGAGGGCCCATTTAAGTACTTGTTATGTTATTGAACTTCTTTCAATATGTATAAAACCTCTCCCTCTAACAGAATTTTAGAAAACAAGTAATTTTCTTCAGATGCTGTTAGACCTGATGGCATTTGTACAAGCCAAGAATGTTCCACATGGCAACCTAATTTCTTTTAGTATATCAAGTTGCTCCTCATCCATTTTAACTGAGGCAAATGAAGTTAATGAAAGTTATTACAAGGTTGAAGAACAAAGAATGAGAAGAGTAAGACCTTTAGTTGGGAAGAGTCTAAAGACTGCCCAGTCACCTGGCCTAGCCTTTCTTACTTCCTACCTCTGAACACTGAATTCTTTCTTCATCAAAAGCAACTCAGAGAAAGAGACAGAGAGAGAGAGAGAGAGAGAGAGAGAGAGACAGAGACAGAGACAGAGACAGAGAGATACACAGAGATACAGAGACAGAAATAGACTAAGGGAGAAGAGGGGGAGGCAAGAAGACAGAGAGAGAGGGAGGGAGACACTCAAGTGTCAGAGCTAATTAGTTATCGTATAGAAGTCTAAATATTAGAAGAGACTGAAATCAGACTATCCTCCTTTTGATCCCTGCCACAGCCACTAGAGAAGATCATGATAGGAGAGACATGGTTTAATTGCAGCAATACAAAAGGCTTCTAGGGTTATATTTCTGGATTAAAATGGGAGACTAGATGAGACAGGAGGATAGCAGGTTTCAGGCCAGCCTGGGCAACCTAGCAAGATCTTGTTTCAAAATAAAAAAGGGCTGGCTGGGTGTATAGCTCAGAGGTAGAGTGACCCTGGGCTCAATCCCCAGTACAAAAAAAAAAAAAAAAGGAAGACCAAAACTAGCGAAAGAAAGAAAAGGAAGGAAGGAAGGAAGGAAGGAAGGAAGGAAGGAAGGAAGGAAGGAAGGGGAAGGGGAAGGGGAAGGAAAGGAAAGAAAGAAAAAGACATAGTTGCTAATCAGCCCTGGAAATTGTACCAGGGAGTCAGGAAAATCCTGAGAATTCTCATTAACACCCCTCAAGTCTTCAAAGAAGCAAGCAGAGGGGGTTTCCTTATCTTCTTCCTCTTCTGATTGGTGAGTGCTCGACATGGCTGCTTAGAGAGAAATGAACAGAATAGGGAGAGAGAACATCAGGTCTGACTCTTTTGAGTAAAGACTTCAGGGAGACAGAGTGGATCAAAGCTCAAAGAGAAATATTCTTTACCAACTGGGCAGAGAGAACTTTATCAGAATCCCAGAAGAAAAAAACCAGAAATTCTAATAGAGGGAACAAAGCTTTAGCTGGGCCCTGCCTCCAACCAAATGGTGGCAGGCAAGAAGTCACCCACCATGTCAGAACAGTTGTTCTGATAGTTATCCTTTACAGTTATCTATTTTCTCTGGCTGCTCTCAGATACGAAATAATGTATGTTGGTACTTCTCACTCTCTTTCTTGACTCTTAATCTCTCTTTTGTATTTTCTATTTCTTTATCTCTCTGGATTGTGTTCTGGTTTTTCAGGCTCTGTTGTGTTCCATAAATGTGCCTTTGAAACCATGCAAATATTTTATATAGTTTTTATTGAACCACAGCTCCTTAGAGAAATGGTGGATTCTAGGTCTGGAGCAGGAAATGTACAAGACAAGCCTGAAATATTTTGTCAAAAAGAAAGCAAACTTTCAAAGACTAACTGGGAGCTGAGTCACAAAAAAGGACCCAAGGAGCCAAAATGAAGATATTCCTATTGGTCAAGGATGGGGTAATTTGAGCATCAATCTGAATAAAAACTATAATGGATTAAAACACATATAGTGCTCTACTTAATCTACCCTACTGTTGATAGATATTTGGTGTACTTCCAGTTTTTAGCTATCATGTTATATGAACATTCATGTAAATATATCCTGATATACATGTGTATTAATTTTTCTAGAGTATATCCTAAGTAGTAGTATTTCTAGGTTTTAAGGTATATGTATTTCTACAATTACCAAAAAAGACCAAACTGTTTTATGGCTTTTTATCCTGTGGTCTCTTAAAAGTTCATAAAGAGTCTAATGGCAAGAAGAACACCTACCTACAGTAAGTATGCTCCCATTCCCCCCCCCACCCCATAAGTTACCCAGTTTATAAGGGAAACTGCTGCTGTATTATGGTTGGTCCTGTTCTAACGTTTTAAAATTTTTTTACAAAGCCAGGCATGGTGGCGCACCCTTGTAATTCCAGCACTTGGGAGGCTGAGACCGGAGGATCTGGGTTTGCAGCCAGTCTCAGCTACTTAGTGAGGCTTTCCACAACTTAGTGAGACCCTGTTTCAAAATAAAGAACAAAAAATAGGGCTGGGGGTGTAACTAGGAGGTAGAATGCCCCTGGGTTCAACCCCCAGTACCGCAAAAAAAAAATTTGTTACGAAAAGAAATGCCAGGAATATCACTCTGATTAGCTACTGAATATTAAAACAAATAAAATAAAATAGGGCTGGGGGTATAGTTCAAAGGTAGAACACCTCTGGGTTCAATCCCCAGTATTGCACATACGAAAAAAACATGTTATTGTCTTCCAACAGACCCTTCAATAATTAAATCTGAGCTAGGCATGGTGGCGCACGCTTGTAATCCCAGTACTTGGGAGGCTGAGACAGGAGGATCCGGGTTCGCGGCCAGCCTCAGCCACTTAGTGAGGCCCTTCGCAACTTAGTGAGACCCTGTTTCAAACTAAAGAACAAAAAATAGGGCTGAGGTTGTAGCCCGGAGGTAGGATGTCCCTGGGTTCAATCCCCAGTACTGCAAAAAAAAAAATTTAAATCTGTGGACTTGATAATGATTGTAAAAATATAGGATTAGCATCTAGGTTACCATTATAGCATACTTAGTTAAAACTATCTGTTCTATAAAAGCTGAAATTTAGTTTCTTTTAGAGAAGGCAATGTCAGTTTATGCATCACATCTACTTAACAGGTGAAACAAGGAATCCTCATGTGTGTTTAAATATAATGATAACCCTCTTTCTTTATTCCTAATACCAACTAGATGAGATTTGGTTTATAGCAAAATAAACTCTGGCTCAGGTAATATAAGAAGTATATTAAAAAGACTACTACATAGTTCAACAGAATTATATGCAGATAAGTGGGTGGTAGGTAGATGTGTAGGTGAATAGGTGAGGAAAAGAGAGGGAGGGAAGGAAAGGAGTAGAGAGCAGATATTATGAAATATCTACATTGAGTGAATCTAGGGTGTTGTTTAAACTATCCTAACAACTTTATGTAGGTTTAAAGTTTTTTAAAACAGGTGAAAAGAAAAAATATCTAGAATATATACCAAAATGCTGACATTCTGGATTATACAATTAGAAGTAACATTTTAAAATTGTACTTAAGCTAGATCTGTCTACAAATAGTCATACATTACATGTGTAATAAAATATTTTTAATAACACTCTTCTCTTTTAAACTAAAAAAGCTAGACTATTGAATGCCCCTTGTATAATACTTACACATCCACAGGCATCTGGTCCCCCGTTGAACAGGGAACAAGTCATCCTTACAACCTCTGCCTCTATCTTACGTAGTCCTGGGAAGATATCTGGATGCAGTGGGTTACTCCACGCAAAATTTCCATAAGCCTGCAAAGAAAGGCAAGAAGGTGTGTAACAAGATATTACACTGCATAGGACTATAATGGTTTGGATTTGAGGTGTCCCTTAGCCCTCACGGAAACAGGGTAGCAATGTTGGAAGTGGGGCTTGGTTATAATTTTAGCAGTGGATAAATTCATTGTAATGGATTTATCTGGGTAGTGGCCTAGGCTGGTAGGGTGTGGCTGGTGAGTGAGTTCCTGGGGGTGTGGCCTTGGGGATTATAGACGGCTCCTCTCCCCTTGCTCTCTCTCTTGCTCTGGCCTCCATGATGTGAGGAGCGAAGCCTTGTGGTCTCCCTCTCCCCTCTTCCTGCTACCATGCCGAGATTCACAATCCCCAACCTCACAAAGACTGAACCCCAAATCCTGAGCAAATAAATCTTCCTTCATTTAAGTTACCTGGTCAGGTCTTTGGATTCCAAATAGCAGTGAAAATGCTGGTGAAAACAAGGACAAAGAATCATATACCAAAAAAAAGTTTCGAGGTATTAGGCCCAATGCTAGGAACTGGAGAAAAGGTAAGATGTGTTCCTCAACTTCAACATCAAAATACAGTGGAGAAGTCGGGCATGATGGCACATGCCTGTAATCCCAGTACGTGGGAGGCTGAGACAGGAGGATCACAGGTTTGAGACCAGTCTCAGCAATTTAGCAAGACTCTCAGCAACCTAGTAAGACCCTGTTTCAAAACAAAAATATAAAAAGGGATAGGGGTGCAGCTTAGAGGTAGAATGCCTCTGAGTTCAATCCCTAGTACCAGAAAAAAAAATACAGTAGAGTAGACAGGCAAATAAATGATTTTACAATGTAGTAAGGAAAGAATTATAAATGTAGTTAAAAGCACAGAGTACAACACCAACAGACTCAGTTGAAGTCATAGCTTCAACTTTAAGCTGTATAGGTCAAGTAACTCTCTGAGGCTGTTTTCTCATATACAAAGGGGGATAATCATTTTACCTACCTTATATAGAGTTCTAGCAATAATTAAACAACACACTTGCAGTACAAAACACTGGCTTCTTGGTGCAAAACTCACTAAGGTGTGAGCATAATTACAATAAGCAATCACAAAGGCCTAGAGATCATCAGTCCAACCCCAATTATATGATAAAGTGCGGTTTCAAAAATAAAGGTGGGGTTAGGACAGTATGTAACTCAGGGGTAGAGTGCACTTACCTAGCATGTGCAAGACCTGGGATCTAGCTCAGTGCAGTGGCACTTGGCTATAGTTCCAATGACTCAGAAGGCTGAGGCAGGAGGATCAAAAGTTTGAGGTCAGCTTTGGTAACCTCATGAGACCTTGTCTCAAAATAAAAAAAAGGGCTGGGGATGTAGTTCCATGGTACAGTGCTTTCCTAGAATGTGTGAGGTCCTGGGTTCAATCCCCAGTATTACAAACAATAAATAATAATGATGATGATGATAATAATAATAATAATAATGATGATGATAAATAAATAAATCTGATTTCAGCTGGGAATGTGGCTCAGTAGCACAGGACTTCCCTAGCATTCACAAGGCCCTGGGTTTGATCCTTATCATGGCAAAAAACTTATACCAATTGTTTTTATTAGAAATGGAAGAAGCTATTAACCATTCTAAAGTCAACAAAGAATGAGAATGATCTGAAGTATAAATAAGACTACTGCTCATCTCAGGTTGTGTGCTTTGACTGACTGTCCCTACCTTGTGTCTTCTTATCTAACAAAATCTGTCCTACCATTAAAAAGCTCAAATGATAGGATTACTTTCTTTAGTGATTGACCTTCTTCATGGGGTCCTGCCAAAGCCCAGAACCATAAGTAACATTTTACTTTTTTTACAAACTGAAGATGTCTTTAATAATAGTATGCATACTCTCCTATATATTCTCCTTGGGGAAGAGAAACTTTCTAAACCTCTATGGTCTTATTCAACAATAAGCTTTCCATAAGTTTTTGTTGTTTTTCTTGTCAGTACTGGTGACTGAACCCAGAAGCACTCTAAAACTAAGCTATATCCCCAGCCCTTTTCATCTTCTATTTTGAAACAGGGTCTTGCTAAGTTGCCCAGGCTGGCCTCAAACTTGTGATCCTCCTGCATCAACTTCCCAAATCACTAGGATTACAGGTATGCGCCACCCCACAAAAGGAAGGAGGGAAAGTGAGGTCAAGTGAACTGACAGCACCTGAGCACCCCTCAGGCACCGGTGCTCACCTGCACAAGCAGCTCTGTGAGCTTCTCCTCCCCGCTGTACACTGCTCCTGAGGCTCTCCCTTCTTGCCAGAAGACATCTGCAGAGAAAGTCAAGGTCACTCAATCAGCAAGCAGTTACCTCTGGAAAGGGAAGACAGGTTCTAATAAAGAGTAGACAGGAAGAAACCCCCCTGAGCGCAGAAGAAAAAAAGTTGAATGGAAATCCATTGCCATTCTTATACTAAATCAAGAAAGAATGTTAATAAAGACCTAACTACAACAAAATAAAGATAAAAGATTGTCAATTAGTGTCAAAAACAGTGTGAAAATGTATTAACATCAAGGTGCAAAAAAGGCAGTTCAATAATAATGCTGTCCTCATCCTCAGCTGCCTTCTCTTAGCAAAAAAGCTGCCCTTTGTCTACACTTACTTTCTGTTCTCTCTATGGGTTTAGAGTGACCTTTTCCTGTAGGAGGACCCACCTTCTGTACCTTCCTGCCTGGTCATAGGAAATGTGAAAACTACTGTGAGCAGAGTTGGCAGAAAAAAGCAAGATGAATGTATGAAATCTTAGGACACAATCGTCAGACCTGGAGACAGAGCACAAATCGCAATGAGGAATAAGCCATGAACATCCTGGTCTCAGGAAACCCAAGCCTGGAAACCCACACAGAAGTAGCCATCTGCTTCCAGCAGAATATGCCATAGCAGTCAAGACAAGGAACACAGTCAATCCTGGAATAAGGGTGAGGAAAAGGGCTCCTGACCAGAATGCAGGGTCAGACTTTCCATTTCCTGTCCTTTGGTGCTCCCCCAGAGACATTCTACATTATACCAATATATGTGCTCATATGGGTGTCTCAAGTACTTTTGCTACAATATGGTGTGCCCTACTAAAAGTGGGTGGTGAGAAAGCTATCACAGAAACACGCTAACTGAAAACTGCACATAGTCTCAGACCCTACAAAGCAAAGATCTTCAGCTTTAACAAGAAGTAAGGCTGAGCAATAAATATATAGACAAATTCCTAATTCTCACAGCCAAGCTCTGGCTTGCTACCAGTTACACTTTTATGTACAAGGTATATCTTCAGATCTGTGGTTACCAGCCTTTTAAGAATGGGATACATGGCTTCATCTCCTGTTTGTTTATTGCGTTAAAGATATGGCAAGGGAGCATGACTTAAAAACCAAAGGGTAGGAAATAGGATGGCAGCAACCAGTCTTCATAATCACAGATATCTTTAATATACAGGTCTTGGGGTGCTAACCCCAGCTCTATATCATCACATACTAGACTATATCTAATTCTGAATCACTCAGTATCAATAATTCAACATATATCAATTAGAAGTTTTAAAAGTTGGTTGTCAAAATGCAATGTGGTATCCTGGATTGGATCCTAGAATAGATAAAAGGGCATTAGTAGAAAAAACTGATTAAATAGAACTTGTAGTTTAGATAATGGTACTGTACCTGTGTCAATTTTTTAGTTTTGATAAATGTGCCACGGTTATGTAAGATGTTAACATCATGAGAAGACAATCAGGACATACAGGAAATCTCTGTATCATCTTTGCTACTTGTGTATAAATCTAAAATTATGCCAAACTAAAAAGCTTATTTTATAAAATTTGTCATTATGATCTTAATTTATGATAAACATGCATGTGTTTGTGTTAATAATAGCAACAATAATAGTTAACATTTGTTGAACAGTTGCTATATGACAGGTACTATACAACATTTCTATGTATGATCTCATTTAATCCCCAAATCATACTTTCAGGGAGGCAGAGATTATAAAGAAACTGGGTGGTGGAGAAGGTAAATGACCCTCCAAAGGTCACAGTTTAAATGGCAGAACCAGGATGTGAATCCAGGCTGATTCTGTGGATTATGCACCTGAACATTAAGCTATTTGGTGTGTTTATCCTTCTCATATGTGCTCAGGCTCATGCATAAATGTGTACACACCCACACAAAATATTATTAACATTCTAAGATATATAGATATCTATATCGCTATAGGTATAAAGACCTATACAATCCATACCTATCTGATAGATATGATCTGTGTTCATCTTTTGGCGATGGAATTACGGTGACTTTGTTTTTTCTGTTGTGCCTTCATACAGATTTTGTAATTTTGACATAAATCTATAATTCATTTGTATGATACATATTCTCTCTTTCTAAAACACAAATGTATCTTATTTATGCTTCCAAAAGGAAGTGAAACCAAGTTCCACTACCTTTGAGATTGCTTGCTGTGTGGATGAAAGATGACTCTAAAAATAATTTTTAAAATATGAAATTTGGTCTTAGAAACAGGGAGTGGGTCTCTTAAACATATAAGTACCAGGGATGAGGTTTTTTTCGGTGTGTGTGGTGGGGTACTGGGATTGAACCCAGGGGCAACTCTACCAGTGAGCTATATCCCCCAGCCCTTTTTATTTATTTTGAGACAAGGTCTTGCTAGGTTGCTCAGGTTTTCCTTGAACTTGTGATCCTCCTGCCTCAATCTCCCAAGTCACTGGGATTACAGATATGTACCACTGTGCCTGGCTATTCAGGAATGAGTTATTTTTAACCTGGGCAAACATTAAATGATGATAAAACCGGTCCCTTTAAGGAAGGAGAAAGCATGTATATGAAAAGCATCTTACCCATACAGCTGTACTCCTTGAGTTTCTCCAGAACTGCAGATGAGCTCAGACCCTGGGAGGGCAGAACTTTCACATACTCTTTGTCCACTTTCAAGAATGACAACATCTTGTTAATATCCTCCTTGTTCTTGTCCAACTTTTCTTGGATCTTCAAAGGTAAGAAAGACAAAGTTAAAAGAAAAAAAAAAAGAGGCCGAGCATGGTGGCTCATACCTATAATCCCAGTACTTGGGAGGCTGAGACAGGAGGATTGTAGGTTTGAAGGCAGCCTCAGCAATTAGCAAGACCCTGTTTCCAAATAAAAATAAAATAGGGCTGGGAGTGTAGCTCAGAGGCAGAATCCTCTGGGTTCAATCCCCAGTAATGCAAAAAGAAAAAAGAGAGACAGACAGACAGACAGGAAGGGTGGGAGGGACGGCTAATAAGTAGAGGGACTAGAAAAGCCAGTTATGACATCCAATCAACTGCTTGACACTAGGCGATGCACAAAGGCTACTGAACTAGGATGGTATTTTTTCTTAAATAGATGTGATATTTTAGTTTAGCCAGCATGTGCAATAGCCTCTTAAAGCTTGAAAAGCCAACCTCTCTACAGGTCAAAGATGTACTTGATTTCCCCATACCCCTTTTCTCTGCTGTGCTGACATCATCACTGCTTTACTTGCTTTGCAGTTGCTGAAGTCAGCACTAATCTGAATGCTTGGACCTTGTTCCTGCATTGACAGCAGCTACAGTGTGTGCATAAAAGAGAAAAAAGCAGTTATGAAACCCACCAAACTGCAGTAAAAGGGATCCTGGTCATTGTGCAAGTTATGCACAGAGCACACTAGGAATGTGTAGATCCCAGGTACAAGCACAAGACATTAAAACTGCCAGGATGACTGCTTACATCTCCTTAAGCTGCTATGGACAGCTTGTACTGTCTGACCCTGAAATGCTAGGAGGAACTAAGGTCCTTTCTGCTATGTAATTTATCAACGGTGGTTATTTCTTTTCCATCCTCATAACCACAACTTCTGAGGCATTTTCATTCATTCATTCATTCACTCACTCACTCACTCACTCACTCAATATTCAACAAATATTTGTGGAATAACTACTACAGGTCTGGTATACATAGTGAACAAAACAACAAACTTGGGCATTAGGGTACAGAGTGGAAAAAAAAGTCATGATCACATGAAACTTAATTTTAGTAGAAAAGAAAGAAAATAAAGTCAAGTAATAAAAGTGCTGGCGGGGGGAACACAGAGCAGAGTAGGGAGGCAGAATGGCAGAGGGTGCTATTTATGATAAAATATTCTTGGGTGGCAAGTTTGGGGAGAGAGGCTACAAGTCACAATTTGAGCAGGTTACAGTGCTATGGCTTCAGCAATATAAAAGTTTGATGCCCAAAATCTCAGTTCAAACTATTTAGTTTTTCTCAGTCCTACCCACAGATCTGTGGCCCTCAGTGAAACTACAGGAAAAAACATTCCTTTAAAACATGTCTGCAACAGCCTCAGTCAGCACTGGCAGGTAGCAGAGTCCACACTATTGGGCAATGCGGAGGCATGCCATGGACATGGAGATGTTTTTAAAGTTGTAAACAAAAAAATTATGTGACATGCATAGCAACCATGCAACAGGAACTATGAAAGCTGAGCTTCCATGTGTAGACTATGCTGTTACAATAAAAGAAAACTGACCAAAAAAATCACAATGAGAAGTATATTAGAAAGCACAGCAAGTATTTTCTCACCCCCAATTCTTCTTGCCTCAGAGCTTCTATCATCTTATCTGACTTTAATCTGTTCATAGCATTTATTCCAAAATGAAATTCTTATGTATTGGTTTACTTGTTTGTTTTCTGTCTTTCCTACCAAAATATAAGTTTCACAAGAAGAAGGACTTGGTCTTGTTCACCACTATATCTATTTCTGGGTGCTATACCCAGAAAATACCTGACTCTGAGCAAGTGCTCAGTGAACATGTGTTGCATAAACAAATAACTGAGATACTCACATACACACACAAGGAACAAGTAACATTTAGTCTCTAAGCCTCAGAATCTGCTTCTGAAAAATGGAGGGTAATTAGACAGTGTCTAAGGATCTTCCAATTCCATTATTTTATAAATTTAAAAATGGGTTCTAGAACCCTAGCATTTATTTACCTCAAATCTTGAAACTGGAGGAGATAAGTGATAAGAATAAGAAGAGAAAAAAAATGCAGGAAATGCTAAGGGGGAAATCCTCTATACTTGGTGAGGCAGCCAGTCCTCCATAGAATGTGCCTATCCCCCACCTCAGGAAAGCCAAAAATGAAGAAAACTTGAAGGCAGGTCCTAGAGGATATGACAGTATCAAGGACTTATTTGCCTCCCTTAGAGCTGGCAAAGGGCCTGCCCTGTTTATCTTCACCTGTGATAACCAGCCTGAAGGACACAGAAGGGAATATCTTATCCCAGTGTGGAAGACGGCAGAGAGGACACAGTGAAGAGTAAATAGGTACAAAGAGCAAGAGAACTGCTGTTATCTCTTTACGTTTTTAAACCTGGGATAAGCAAACTGTAGCCAGGGGCCAAAGCTGGCATACCTGTTTTTGTGAATAAAGTTTCCTGGAACACAGCCAGGTTCCTTCCTTTACCTATCTTCCTTTTGTTGCAATAGACACAGTATGGCATGCATAGCCTGAAATGCCTCTTTCCCATCCAGCCTTTTACGGAAAGTGTGCCAACCCCTGATCTAACCCCTAAGTAAATACCTAAACTTAGCCCAGTCAAACAGTGTTCAAAAGCATAATAACACTTCAGTCTGGTGTTCTAATTGTGAATTCTTCTTCCTTAACACACTTCTCATCTCCCATTTCACCAAATATGATGGAGTTAGGGTTAAGTCAAGGTTTCTCAACCTTGGCCCTTTTGACTTGGGGTGGGGGGGACTGGGGATCAAACCCAGGGTCTCACACATGCTAAGCAAGCACTATACCACTAAACTACACCCCCAGCCCTTTTTTCTATTTCATCTTGAAACAGGGTCTCACTAAGTTGTCCAGGCTGGCCTTGAACTTGCAATCCTCCTGCCTCAGCCTCCTGAGTAGCTGGGATTATAAGCATGTACCACTGTACCTAGCATCATGTGTGTGTGTATGTGTTTTACTGGAGATTAAACACGGGCATTCTACCTCTAAGCAACTCCCCCAGTCCTATTTTATTATTTTATTTTGAAACAGGACTTCACTAAGTTACCATGCACTGGCCTTGAACCTGCAATCCTCCTGTCTCAGCCTCCCAAGTACTGGGATTACAGGCGTGCGCCACCAGGCTGGCATCCCTTTTGACATCTTAGGCCAGATAAATCTCTGCTATAGGGCTGTCCTGTGCATTGCAGGATGCTCTGCAGCATCCCTGACCTCTGTCCACTAGATGCCAGTAGCACTCCACTGATGTTGTGACAACCAAAACTATCTTTAAACATTGCCAAATGTCCCCTGGAGGCGGGGGACAAAATCTTCTCTCCCCCTTAAGAATATTAGGTTTAACAAAGGGGTAAAAAAAGATCTATGCAGATTCTACTTACCTTGCGACCAATAAATGGCATTTTCCTTATAAGCTTAAAACATTTCTTTTTACATCTTGACCATAAACCTACAAGAAACAAATGGTTCTATTATTCAAATGAATTCCATGGATACAAACTGTTAGTCAATAGATAGCAACTATTCAGCACAACTCTTACAACCTCACTTCCCATCAGATTGTGGAGTTTCATTTATTTTAAAAAAACTTCTGGTTTTTACATGATCCAAAATTTTTAAAAAATAATAACATACACAGTGAAAAGTTTTTCTCTCTCACTTATTTCCCACACCTCATCCTACCCCTAGGTGAATGCTTCTACTAGTTCCCAGCATACTCTTCCAGAGTTTCTTTATGGATATACAAATATCAGTAAAGATATATATTCCTATCCACGCATGGTGGTGCACAGCTGTAATCCCAGCTTAAGAGACTGAGGCAAGAGGATCACAAGTTCAAGGCCAGCTGAGCAACTCAGCAAGACCGTGTCTCAAAATAAAAAAATAAAAAGGGCTGGGGATGTAACTCAGTGGTAGAGTGCTGGCCTGGTAGGCATGAGGCCCTAGTACCAAAAAAAATGTATTATTCTTATTTTTCTCCCTTTTTACACAAAAGGTAGCATAGTCTCACACTGTACTAGACCTTGTTTTTCTACTTAGGAATATCATCTTAAAGATCTGTACTTCCTCATTCATTTTTGTAGCTGCAGATTATCCCATTATATGGATGTACCATAATCTATTTAACCTGCCACTTACCTATAGATACAAAGGTGGTTTCTAATATTTGCTATTACAAACCATGCTAAAATAAATAAGCTTATATACAAACTACACCACACACACACAGAATGTCTACAAGAAAAATTCCCTAAAGTAGAATTTGCTGGGTCAAATGTTACATGTATTCCCAGAGTTCTGACCTTCCCAAGGTTCCAGATGCCCCAAAATTCTCTTCCTTCTCCTAAACCAAATGGTCAATTTTTTTTTTTTTTTTTTTTTGCAGTACTGCGGATGGAACCCAGGGGCATTCTACCTCCGAGCTACACCCTCAGCCCTATTTTTTATTCTTTATTTTGAAACAGGGTCTAAGTTGTGGAGGGCCTCACTAAGTAGCTGAGGCTAGCCACGAACCCATGATCCTCCTGGCTCAGCCTCCCAAGTACTGGGATTACAAGCATGTGCCACCACACCCGGCTTCAATGCATTTTTTAAATCTTTTTTTCCAGGATCTATGATCCAACAAAGATCCTATCCTAGCAATATTTTCTGTACCTACAAAAGAACTCAAAAATTATGGACACTAGAGCCCATTCTGTCAGGCAGTACAATAGACAAATAGAGAATTCTGATGCTGTCAATCACAATAACTATAAATACATGACAGGCATCTAAATAGACTGATAGGCCTTTTAATACATTCACATTCAATATATCTGAACTGACTCTGACAACAATATTTTAAGGTTGGACCAGAAGGCTTATAACACTACCCAAGAGTGACATAAAGGCGACTGAGGATCAGAGCATTAAAACTTGCTCAAGGGTACAGATCAGATCAGTAACATCAGGGATTTAACTGAAGTCTACGCTTTTTTCAGTCTAGGATTCTCAGGACTCTATGCTGCTTCAAAAGCACAGCAGGAATTATCTATTATTCCAAATGTGTCTGTAAAACTGTAGACCCAGGTTTATCCAAGGCATGAACTGCATTCCTAGGAGACCTGGGCATTCCAACTCCTCAATCCACTACCAAAGGAGTGTTTATTTCCTCTTCTCACATTTATCACACGACACTTTGCATCTCTGCTAGTTGTTTTTGGTTAGGCTGCACCTATTTTCTACCTCATCCTATCACCAATACTCTAAATGTTTGGGACAAAACCAGCCAACTAAAATGCAGAGTAAATAGACAAAGGGATTGAAGTCACTTGCCTGTGATTACTTGTTTACATTTCAGAGTATTCCTTTCAAGTCCTATGTTCTACACACTGTAATACACAACTGAGATCTTGTTTATGTAAAGTAACTATATCCTCTTCTCACTTAGAGCATTTCCTACATTATTAAAATTGTTCCTAAACATATCTTAAATATTATTAAATAAGTATAACAATGTTGAATACTTAAGATGCTTGTTATTCAACTATTGCTAACAATACAAAAGCTGTCAAGATTCAAAATTGCTTCTTTTATAGGTGAAGTAATTATTAATAAGGTGGAAAATGATCTAAAAATCAACGGATTGTGCCGGGCGTGGTGGCGCACGCTTGTAATCCCAGTACTTGGGAGGCTGAGACAGGAGGATCTGGGTTTGCAGCCAGCCTCAGCTACTTAGTGAGGCCCTCCGCAACTTCGTGAGACCCAGTTTCAAATTAAAGTATAAAAAGTAGGGCCGGGGCTGTAGCTCGGAGGTAAAATGCCCCTGGGTTCAATCCCCAGTACCGCAAAAAAAAAAAAAAAAAATCAACAGACTAAGCCAGCTGTCTAAAAGTATAGTAATGTGACTGGCTAGAAGATAAAAGAACAGACTAATTCTGTGAGAGTTGTGATTCTGTGAGAGTTGTGAGAAAAAAATGGAACAGGGCAAAAAGAACAGAATATAGAATCAGAGATGGAGAAATTAAAAAGGAAAAGAGCATGTGACCTAAAAAGATCATCTCAAAAGTAAAGTCCCCAAAGGTACAGAAAGAAAAGAGATGAGAAATTTTTAGTGGTGGTTGCCAAGGTGGTGGAGGAATGAGATACGGAAAGATGCTGGTTCAGGGATATAAAATTCCAGTCAGACAGGAAGAATCATTTCAAGAGATCTACTGTAAAACATGGTGAATATAGGAAATAACAATGGATTATATACTTAAAAATTGCTAAGAGAGTAGATTTTAAATGCTGTCAAAAATTATATGTGAGGTAATATATATGTTTAATTTGATTTAGCCATTCCACAATGTATACATATTTCAAAAATCATGTTGTTCATCATAAACATAATTTTTGTCAATAAAAAATAATTTAAAAATAGGTAAGGACTTTAAGCTAAAATAGGAAGTTCCAGTCTAAGAGCAACAATGCGTGGCTCTCAGTTTATAAACTCCTTTCACACAAATGATCTCATGTCACTCCTGGGACTAGTTAACTAGTTAAGGAAGGTATTATGCCCATTTGACTGTGAGGAAACAGGCTCAGGGAGCATGAGGGCTCTGCCCAAGGTGCCCACCAGGAAACTGAGAGGTTATCACCTCCCCCCACACAAAGCTGATTTCTGCTGATGAACTATGGACCACCCCACAGTTAAATCAACACCAAAGTAAGGTGTAAGTTATAAGCTGATAATCACAGAGCAGAATCAAGGGATCGCATCTTAAAGAGCTGCTAACCCTACCCAGGCTCTTGCTGCTTCCAATTCTTTTTTTTTTCTTTTTTTCTTTTTTTTTTGCAATACTGGGGATTGAACCCAGGGGCATTCTACCTCCGAGCTACAACCTCAGCCCTATTTTTTTATTTTTATTTTGAAACAGGGTCTCACTAAGTTGCAGAGCTCCTCACTAAGTAGCTGAAGCTGGACACGAACCTGTGATCCTCCTGTCTCAGCCTCCCAAGTACTGGAATTACAAACACCTGCCACCACGCCCAGCTGCTGCTTCCAATTCTTACCTGCCCCAGTCTCTACCCTTTGTTCCAGAATGACCCTCTCCTCTACAGTAAAGACCAGCCAAATTTAACACTAGTCCAGATTTCAGACTTCTCTAGGGCAATATACTAAAAACAACTTGATTGTTCAGCAACAAGTAACACCTACCTGAGCAAGGTTCTGAAAAAAGTGGCAATTCTATTAAAATTATCCCTGATCTTGGAAAGAAAGACATTCTAATCTGTGTCTGAAATTCAATATTGAAGTTAAAAAAATAAAAACTGCTTTGTGTATACATATTAAGCTGTACAAAACTGTCAACATTTAAGTTTTTGACCTATAAAAGCTACATTTTGTATGGTTCAGTCTGATTCCGACTAGACACAAATAAAGATATACAGATAGTGGTATCCTTTGGTAGCAAGATTTTAGTTTTGTTCCTATAGCTTATTCACATTGTCTAAATTTCCTCCAGTGAACATGTATCGCTTTTATAATAAGACAAAATATATATTAAGAACGAAACTATTAAAATGACTTGGAGCCGGGCGTGGTGGCGCACGCTTGTAATCCCAGTACTTTGGGAGGCGGAGACCGGAGGATCCGGGTTCGTGGCCAGCCTCAGCTCTCTCTCTCTCTCTCTCTCTCTCTCTACTTAGTGAGGCCCTCCGCAACTTCGTGAGACCTGGTTTCAAAATAAAGTATAAAAAATAGGGCCGTTGGTGTAGCGCGGAGGTAGAACGCCCCTGCGTTCAATCCCCGGTACCGCAAAAAAAAAAAAAATGACTTGGAGTTCAGCCCACAAAGATTTAGATTGCACACCTCACTAATATACTGCTACAAATTGTTTTCTCATGGACTGCTCAGGGCCAGCATATTCCCTTTTGAACATGAAAGGCAGAACCTAACATGGCTGTGCCTCTGCTACCAGTTAAGCAAAATGCATGGGACAGTGAGCTGCAGAACTGGAATAGAAGTAAATATCTAACTACAAAAAACGCAAAGTATGTTAAGTGATGCATGTGTTAACTAGTTCAGTTTAGTCATCACACAATGTATACATATTTCAAATATATTTCTTGTGCATGTTGTACACAATAAATATATACAATTTTTATTCACCAGTTATAATAAACTTAAAAATTTTTGAAGTAGTAAATACCTAAAGTTAATACTAAATATAGCAAAGAAATACAAAACTCAAATGCTCTAACTTTAGTCTGGTTTCATAAATATATTACTTTAAAAAGAAAAGTACACAGAATGGTGGTTGCCAGGGGCTGGGGGAGAGGGTAATGGGGGAATTATTATTGAATAAAACAGTTTCAGTTTAGGGTGAGCGAAAAGTTCAGTAGATGAATGGTGGTGACGACTGCACAACAATGTGAATATACGTAATATGCCACTGAACTGTACCCTTAAAAATGGCTAAAATGGTAAATCTTATGTTACCCATATTCTGTCACAATGAAAAGAGAAAGTAAAGTACATTCATTGGTACTCCTTAGAGCCCTCTGGAATAAGGCACTTCACCTTGCAGGGTGACAGGCTCCTTAGTCTGGAGCCCATTAACCTGGAACACTTCCTGGGAAAGGAGTATGTCTAAGTAGGTGACACAGGCTACACCCACATCCACACCACTGAGCAGATGTAGCAGAAAGGCTAGTCAGTCTAAACTGTCAGAGTTTATGGTAAAAGCTTTCAAGGACTAGGAACAGAAACCAGGGACAGGATTTTTAAAGCTGCAGTGAACTATAATTGTAGGCAGGACAGCTATGTCTCACTTCCACTTTCATTAAAAAGCTCTAAAGCAGTGGAACTTGCTTCTTGGTTATCGTGGGGTTTTTTTGTTGGTGGTGGTCCTTTTTGTTGTTATTTGTTTGTTTGTTTTCCAGTCCTGGGGATTGAGCCCAGGGCCTTGTGTATTTTGGTCAAGCGCTAAAGCTACACCGGTAGCCCTTTCTTTTCTTTTTTTTTTTTTTTGAGACAGGGTCTCACTGAGTTGCCCAGACCGGCCTCAAACTTTCAACCCTCCAGTCTCAGCCTCCCATGTAGCTGTGATTATAGGCATGTACCCTAGATTGTTGTGTTTTACAAGGTATATTACATCATAACTCTGCAATGTTACTAGAATAGCTAAACAGCTATTGGCATGGTAAAGAGTTAAAAAAAAAACAATCTGGCTTCTAAATTGACTCTCCTGGGGGAAGAAAAAGAAAAGCAGAAAAAGTACAGTTAAAGAGCCCCTTAAAGCTGTGTGCGCAGTGGCACATGCCTGTAACCCCAGTACTTGGGAGGCTGAGACAGGAGAATTTCAAGTTCAAGGCCAGCCTAAGCAATTTAGCAACAAGATCCTTCAGCAACTTGGTGAGACCTTGTTTCAAAATTAAAAAAAAAATAGGGCTGGGGGTGTAGCTTGGAAGTAGAATGCCTCTGGGTTCAACCTCCAGTACTTTAAAAAAAAAGCCCCTTAAACAGATGTTATCAGGGAAGCAAAGTATTGCAGAAATTTCAAACCATGAGAAATTATTAGATTCTCTTCAATGTTGGTTTCTTATACCAAGGAAGTTAAGTCAGACACCCTCATGAGCCCAGGGAAAGGTGCAGGGGAATGTTGTAGAACACAAACCATCTCGTCTATTTGGATTTATGTGTAACCAAACAAAACTTACCAAGCAAAACCTGTAGGGGGAAAATAATCCACAAGGTCACATGCAATCTGGTTTCTAGGTGGGGAAGAGAAGGGTGGCAGGAGGGGGCTTACACCTTAGGAAGAGTGGAGGATTTACAAGCAGATTGCTACAAGACTTCTCCTCTTCCACATTCCCTGAGCATGGCCTCCTTCTTCTCCATGTCAGTGTGGCTCCCTGGGTCACTATCACTGTCCCATGACATCAGAAGTTCACCTCCAAGAGGATAAGAACCCTATCCTACTTATGCAGATATGCCCAGAGCCTAGCACAGTGGCTGGCACATCACAGGCACTCAGATGATAACCATCTGCGGATTCTGACAATGACTAACTAACATCGGAGTTTTTATATAAGCTACAAATGCAAAAAGATCAACATAAGCAATAAAAATTACCCAAGAGTCCTAGTATAACTTTACCAACCAAAAGACAATGCACCACCTTCCATTTAAACAGACTTTAAAAACCAGAATTAAACCAAAAGGCGAGAAGTTAACCCAAACCCATGAGTTCCAAGGCTAGTGATACTACACTATACCTGTACAGAAGAGACAGTCTACTTACTCTCTGGCTGGAAAATAAACTCATACACCCAGAGTATCAGCAGGGTCCACAGGACACTCCATGCAATTAGCTGCCAGGGCTCATATTTGGTGCAATGTCCATTTACGTAATTCTTGGCTTTTGTGGAGTATACTTCCAAAATCTCAAGGTATGGCTCAAAGGCCTTCTAGAAATACAAGAAAAAAAAAAAACAGAAACATTATATTCAGAGAGAGAAAGGAAGCCCATTCTTAGTTTTTGTTCTTTAACTCTCATTTTTCAAGGGCAGGGCCATTCATGATGTGGCCCCACCTCAGCAATAATCTTATCATCCTCTACAGCCCTCAAAGCTTTTGTACCAGTCACTCCCATATAACGCTGCCACTCATGAGCCATGTGGACTTTGACATTTTTGATCTTCTGCTTATTTCGCAAAATAAGAAGGCTAAGCTTGACTATCATGTCAGCCCTGAAGCTTTCATATTACTGCCAATAGTCTGCCCCCTTTTGTTTGGTGGTACTGGGGATTCTACTGCTGAGCTACATCCACAGGTTTTTCTTTATCACTTTTTATTTTTTTAATTTGAGAGAGGGTCTCGTTAAGTTGTCCAGGCTGGCCTGGAATTTGCAATCCTCCTGCTTCCTGAATATCTGGATTACAGGTGTGCCCCATTGTGCCTGGCTTCTGTCCCACCCTCTCTTAATTCAAAAAAATCCTCTCAATATGACTTGTCATTTTTCTTCTCTACTTTATTTGAATCTTGTCTCTTCTCTAGCCCAGCAGTCAGCAGAATGGTCTGTAAATGGCCAGAGAGTAAAACTTTGGATGACACGAACCAAACATTCTGTTATAGCTATTCACCACTGCTGCTATAGTGCAAATGCAGTCACAGTGTGTAAAAAAAATGGATGTAGCTGTGTTCCTACACAATTTAATTATGTAAACTCAGTATCAACTTCATATATAGTTTTCCCATATTGCAAACTATCCTTTTTTCCCAATAACTTAAAAAATGTAAAAATCATTCTTAGCCCACAGGCCATACAGACCTGAAGGTTATGGTTTGCCAATCCCTGTTCTAAGGCCCTACTTGACCATAAAACTCTTAACATCAGGGACCATATTTTATCTTCATATGTACCTTTCACAGTATCTGGCACAAGCAAGAAAAAAAATCCTCTTATCTGTAAATTTACCAGAATATTTCATTCATGAGAATTCATCTCTCCCTTTAAATTCTTGAGTATTCATTTGTGATAAGCTCCAGACAGAACTTATCACAACCCTGCCTTGCAGTCTACTCATCTATTTCTTATCTTCCCTACTACATGGTTAGGACCTTGTAGACTAGTTCTTTTTCATCTTTACAACCCCCCATAAATTCCCTGCAAAAATAAGTTCATCCGATAGCTTGTTATTCATTCACTTATGCAACATTTTTAAGAGACTAAGCTGGGGAAGCATTCAGGTAAGTATCATAGTTCCTCATCCTTACCAAGCCTACAATCTACCGGGAGAGGTATCTGTGTCCTACACAGGCATGCACATACATAACTAACTAAAACTCTTCAGGGGAAAAGCTAAAGAAGGAAGCAAGTACTAAGGGAGCACTGAGGAAGGCCTAGCTAACTCTAGATGAGGTGTTAACGATAATGAGAGAGGATAAAATTTAAGTTAGAAGGATAAAAGAAAACTCTCTAGGAAGAAAACCAAGAAGAAAAAGAAGTCACACACAAAAAGAGAATAGCAGCTGCAAATGCATAAAAAGAAATTGGGAATGACAGAAGTTCTATGTGGTAAGAGTGAAACTACATGAAAGTAGGGACCATTTCTGCCTCATCCAGTGTTAAAACCCCAACATACAGCAGAGTGCCTGGCATACAACTTGTATTGTATACAAACTTGGACGGTGCCCAAGAGTAAATGAGTGGACACACCAGTCAGAGAACTAAGGCTGGAAGGACACGAGGCCGATATTAAAAATGAACTTGGGTGGGGGAGAGAACATGAAGAGTGGAAATATAAATCAACAGGAACTTTTTGTGCAGCAATTTATTGGTATCTATTAACATTTTAAATGTATATTCTTTTTGACCCAGAAATTTCACTTTTGGGTATCTACATACTTACAGGTATATACTGAGACATGTTCAAGGACATTCATTTCAGTATTTTTTGTAATATCAAAAGAAAAATACAAGAAATGTAAATGTCCATCCACAGGGCAATGGTTAAACTATAATACATATATTTTATGTACCCATACTATGAAGCATTAAAAAGAAAGATTTTTTTAAGTGTGTGTGTGGTATTGGGGGTTGAACCCAGGGCATTCTACTTCCAAGCTACACCCCCTGCCCTTTTTATTTATTTTCTGTTTGCTTTTGAAATAGGGTCTCACTAGGTTGCTGAGGCTGGCCTCAAACCTGCAATTCTTTTGTCTCAGCCTCCCAAGTACTGGAATTACAGGCACGTGCCACCATACCCAACTAAGGCAGATCTTTTTACATGGAAAAATTTCCAGAACTTAATATTGAGTAAAAGAAAGTAAAATGCTGAACAACCATAATAAGACAAAACAAAAGACATGGACTGTTAAACATGGCAGTAATTTTTCTTAAGGTAATTTGGTGGGAGATGAGTAACAGGAAGATAGAGATTAGACATAAAAATTTTAGTTAAGAGACTGCTCAAAGTCCATAGAAGAAATGAACTGGGCCCTATCTTAAGCAGTATGACACTGCAATTAAAAAAGCAGTATGGATTTGAAGACATTTCTGGAGGCAGAATAAGCAGGATTTGGTAACTTATTAGATATTCATGGAATGGAAAGAATACAAAAAATTCCAAATTTTCAAGTTCACGTTTGAGAGACTGGTTAAGTGGTATTAACTATGGTAAGACTAGAAGAGGAAGGAAAGCTGAAGTAGAAGATATTTTGAAAAAAAGATGATGATAGTGGTTTGACTTATGTTCCTACTGGATATCCACGTGCACTGTTGTAATAAGAGTGTGAAAGCTCAGGAGGAAGATAGGACTCAACAAATGTTTCTTGAAAACATTTATACCTGCCATGGACTGAATGTTTACATTCCCCCAAAATCCCTATATTGAAATCTACCCCTCAAAAGCTCATGGTATCAGGTCGGATGAGAGGTTTGGGGAAATTATTAGATCAGGAAGGCAGAGCCATGCTGTGTAGGATTAGTGCCCTTATAAAACAGACCCCAGCTAGCTAATCCACCCTTTCCACCATGTGAGGACACAGGAAGAAGATACCGTCTATGAATCACTTGTATGAACTCACTTCTATGAGGCCCACCTTCTAGGCCCTCATCAGACCCCCAATCTGCTGTTGACTTGAACTTGGATTTCCCAGCCTCTAGAACTGTGAGAAGTAAATTTTTGTTGTTTATAAGTCACTCAGTTAATGGCACTTTGTTATAGTGCCCAAATGGACCAAGGCAATACCCTTAGTAATTAGACTATGGTATAAAGCAATTAACATTAGGCAAGTATTGGGTTCCCTCAAGGGTGATCTATGGAAATAGCTTATCTGCAATGCCCAGTCCCCATAGTTCTTGGTGGCTACTCCCCAGAGTCCACCGTTGCCATCAACAACTTCAATCCTACCAAGAAGTGGCAGTACTTATCAGAATCTGGGAAAGACCAGAGGAGTCTGTCATCATCAAAAGTATGTCAGGATTTCCATCATTATGAAGAACTGGTTAGTGTTAAAGCTGTTGTCACACCCACATGGGTAAGATAGGGGATATGCTCAGTGGTAACGCACTTGTCTGGCATGTGCAAGTCCCTGGGTTTGATCCCCAGCATCCCCACAGAACAAAACAAAACAAAACAAAAACGAAAACCCGCCTGGGTAAATAGCGTATATGAACAGGATGACAGAAAAATAATCACTCAGATCAGTTTTTCTTCTGGTGATGCTAATTCCTAATTCACCCCAAAACTAGAGGTTACCAATGTAAATAGATGACTGTAGATACCAACTCTTCACAGCACTAAATGAAAAATAATAGAACCAGTATGAGGGAGACAGAAAAGAAGTAAATTCAATCTAATTTTTTAAAAGCCTTAAAATTAAGATATGATGACATTCCTCACTAATATTTATAAAATTAAATTCAGTGAGAATATATTTTCTTGTTCATTGCTATGATTCTTAAGAAGATAATGAGAATCTTTGAATTCAAAGGGGACACTTTAAGAGGAGATATATCTCTAAATTCTCTAAACTCCAAAGGTAGACTAATACTGTAGTTGCATGGGTCTTGACATGCTTTTTAAGTAGGCAACTAGCTGATCACAGAAATTATATCTCCTGGTATCATTCCAAGGTCCTTCTAGGTTACTAAAAACAATGTAGGTTCATTCCCCAATGAAAAAGCACCTCACAACACTGACAGCTCACTGCATTATTGGGCTCTGTGGGGTAATGTATCCTATCTCCTTGGAAAAAAAGATGAGGCAGTTCCTTTGGGCCTTGAAAACAGCACAAACCCCAGGTTGGGTCCTGATGCAATACTCCAGCCCTTGGGAAGCAAAGAATCTAGGAGCTGAAGGGAACCTTAGAGATCAAGTGCAACATTCTCACTTTACAGGCTGAGACCCCAAAGGGAAATGGTGTGCCTGAGCTCACAGATAGGCTTGTGACGAAGTGAAGCCTAGAACACAAGCTGCTTGACTCAGTATTCAGTACCCTTTCAATTCTTGCCTCTCAGTGTCCCTGGGCTGAGGATCACCTAACACATTACAATCCAGTGGCACTCCCAGAGTTTTCTTTTTACAATGATATAATTCCATGCCTTCTCAGCCAATAAAAAGTTGAAACAAGTTATTTAGCTGTAACTAGGATAAATATTGTAATTAAGAATATAGAAATTACCTAAAACAACAGTTTATGTTGGGGTCTGAGTATATATATATCATAAGGAAAATTGTGATGGGTCATGTGACAAAGTATTACTGGTATGAATACTTAAGAGAAAAAAAACCTAGTTTAAAGCTAAGCGTTAGCCGGGCGTGGTGGTGCACACTTGTAATCCCAGTACTTGGGTGGCTGAGACAGGAGGATCACAGGTTGGCGGCCAGCCTCAGCTACTTAGTGAGGCCCTCCACAACTTAGTGAGACCGTGTTTCAAAATAAAGAATATAAAATAGAGCCAGGCGTGGTGGCGCACGCTTGTAATCCCAGTACTTTGGGAGGCGGAGACCGGAGGATCCAGGTTCGTGGCCAGCCTCAGCACGCATGCGCACGCATGATCTATCTCTCTCTCTCTCCTCTCTCTCTCTTTCTCTCTCTCTCTACCTAGTGAGGCCCTCCGCAACTTCGTGAGACCCGGTTTCAAAAATAAAGCATACAAAAATAGGGCCGGGGGTGTAGCGCGGCGGTAGACCACCCCTGGGTTCAATCCCCGGTACCGCAAAAAAAAAAAAAAGAATATAAAATAGGGCTGGGGATGTAGCACGGAGGTAGAATGCTC
>PVJS01008256.1:40462-53771 GCA_004027185.1 Glis glis | reverse complement strand
ACTAAATAGACACTTCACAGAAGAAGAAACACAAATGGCCAATAAATGTATGAAAAAATGTTCAACATCATTAGCAATCAGAGAGATGCAAATCAAAACTACCCTGAGATTTCACCTAACCCCAATTAGAATGGCAATCATTAAAAACACAAACAACAACAAATGCTGGCGAGGATGTGGAGAAGTAGGAACTCTAATATACTGTTGGTGGGATTGCAAATTAGTGCAACCACTTTGGAAAACAGTGTGGAGGATCCTCAGAAGAATGGCAATGAACCTACCGTATGACCCAGCAATACCACTTCTAGACATCTACCCAAAAGAACTGAAACCAAACTACCAGACTAATGCATGTGTATCTATGTTTATAGCTGCACAATTCACAATTGTTTTTTTTTTCTTAGACCAATATCTCCCTCCCCAGTGAACTGTAAACTTCATAGAAGCAGACCATGCCTGGTTTTGCTCATTAATGAATTGCCAATGCCCAACACAGCTCCTGATCCATAAAGGGGTGCTCTATAGACATTATTGGGATGAATGAATGAATTAGTTAATTAATTCATTCATTCATTAATAGCAAACATTTGCCTATATGGAGGCAGCCAGACATGGTTGCCTGTAATCCCAGTACTTGGGAGGCTGAGACAGGAAGATCGCAGGTTTGAGGCCAGCCTCAGCAACTTAGTGAGGTCCTGTTATCACCCCTGGGTTCATTCCCCTGTACCACAAAACAAAACAAAACAAAACTATATGGAGGCGGGTTTTTGTGGTTGTTTTGTTTTGTTTTGTTTTGTTTGTTTTTCAAGGTATTTCTAGCTTACCCAATTTCCAGTGACTTTGTAGGGAATGCAGATAAGGTAATGACCGAATCTGTATTACTCAGGGATCTGCAGACCAATGGAAAGAAGTGAGTTAGAGCTTCTCTAGAAGCTGCCTACAGGGATGGAACATCAAGAGCCCCAGAGCATCCTCTGTTGAAGCAGGAGACTGACTCCCCGGCCTGGAGGGCTCCTTAATTGCTGGCCCACTGTGTAGTGTTGCACCGCCCAGCATAAGAGGCCAAGACCCATGAATTCTGGCCTCTTTGCATCATTCACATCCCAGACACGACTTGAAAGGCACGGATTCTAATTCCTCTGAGAGGTGCGCAATCCTCAGAAGCCTGTGGCATTCTGGAATCTAGAGGAGAAAAAGTCCTATCAGTGAGTCTCTAAAACTCTACTCTTCATGAACATCACCCATGGGAAGTAAGTTGTAGAATGTTTACCTCCTGAGCAGCTTTGGCAATGACCTTGCCAACCACGGTCAGTTGACACACCAGGACCCTGAGGCTCAGAGGGAGGAGACGCTTCACCCAGGCCAGAGACAGAAGAAGGCCAGGAACCCAGGACCCCACTCACTCTTCATACTAAACCTCTCAAATCTTCAGAGAGGCAGGGTGCAGAGGGCCCACAGTCAGAGCTGGGACTCCTTCCCCACTTCCCTTCCTCTGTAGATGTTTAAAAAACAAAAAAATCTAGCCTAGTGTGGTGATGCACACCTGTAATCCCAGTGACTCGAGAGACTGAGGCAGGAGGATCACAGTTTCAGGGACAGCCCCAGCAGGTAGTGAGTCTCTCAGCAATATAACTGAGACCCTGTTTTGAAACAAAATAATAAAATTGGTCTGGGGGTGTAACTCAGAGATAGAACATCCCTGGGTTCAATCCACAGTATCACACACACACACACACACACACACACACACACACACACACACACGATCTAGATTGGTGTGGTGGTGCACACCTGTAATCCCCCTGACTCAGGAGGCTGAAGAAAGAGGATCTCAAGTTTGAGGCCAGCCTGGGCAATTTCACAAGAACCTGTCTCAAAATAAAATAAAAAGGGCTAAGGGTGCAACTCAGTAAAGCAACCCTGGGTTCAGTCCCCAGTACTGGAAAAAAAATCTAGGAGACACAAGTGCTCCCCTTGACTTGGGCAGATCCCTGATGAACCTTAATTCATTCTCATAAATTATCTAATGAAACATTTGACTCCATAGATCTCAAAATGTCCATCCCCCAACACAGCTGAGTGTGTGGCTTTGATCCTGTTAAGCATCTTTATCTAGAGACAGCAGCTTTTTGGCAACCATTGAATAGTACGCAGTGGCTCTGTGGTTCCTGATGTCAAGAAACTTCAATTACTGAGGGCACAGTATGTGTACATTTATTTATTTATTTATTGGTGCTGGGGATTGAACCCAGGGGCATTCTACCTCTGAGCTATACTCCCAGTCCTATGTTATTTTTGAAACAGGGTCTCACTAAGTTGCTGAAGTTCCCACTAAGTTGCTCAGGCTGGCCTCGAACCTGCGATCCTCCTATCTCAGTCTCCCAAATACTGGGATTACAGCCATGTGCCACCATGCCTAGCACACGATGTATACTTGAAACAAAGGACCTGCATATGGAGGTGCTGACCTGAGCTTGGTCCAGAGAGGAAAGCCGGTCACTCCCTCTACCCTTCACCAGCCTTCAAGCAAGGTTTGAAGCAAATGATTGCTGATTAGCCTACACTTGGGCGAGTGTTTTCATCTCAATTTCCAAGTGCAGGATCCTGACATAACTCTCTTCTTGTTCATGTCACTCTTGTTCAATCAACGTATCTTATGCGTCAACATTTGTTGCTTGACTGCCCAAATAAGCATGCTTGTCCCTGACAACGGGGGTCAGCCCTGCTCCTTCTACTGTGGGAGTCAAACGACATGGACATCTTTGTTATCCGCCCAGCTTACACTGTTCTCTACTGCAGTCCAGCCACCACCCTCATCCCAGGCCTCTCCAAGAGTGTGGGCTCCTGATACACCTGCGTTTCCATATGACCTTGAAGGAAGAAACTACAGAGCCATGGCCCACCCCCCAAAAAACAAAAAGCTTGCTTTATTTATTTGTTTGTTTGTGCTACTGGGGATGGAACCCAGGGGCATTCTACCTCTGAGCTACATACACCCCTAACCCCATTTTTATTTTGAAACAGGGTCTCACTAAGTTGCAGACAGCCTCATCAAGTTGCTGAGGCTGGCTGTGAACCTGCGATCCTCCTGTCTCGGCCTCCCAAGTACTGGGATTACAGGGGTGTGTCACCACACCTGAATTCAAAAATTTCTTTTTTTAAAGAAAACAAAAACTTTTTTTCCGTATTGAGGATTGAACCCAGGTGTACTCTACAACTGAGCTAAACTCCCAACCCATTTTGTTTTTTATTTTGAGACAGTCTCTTACTAGGTTGTCCAAACTGGCCTCAAACTTGCAATCCTCCTGCCTCAGCCTTCTGAGTAACTGAGATTATAGGCTGGTGCCACCAGGCCTGGGTAATACACAAAATAACTCTTAAATATTCCAAAGGCTTTGTGAATCCTGTATCCCTCATCAGGATGCAAACACATATCTATTGACCACTATTCTAAGTCAATGTTTAGGAAATTAGAACATTTGGCCTGTGTGTATTTAAAGCAACTATGTAGTAAACCCTTCCGTACAGCACAATCCTGTCTCCCCTGATACATCTTTTATTTTTATTTTTATTTTTTTATACTGGGGATTGAACCCAAGGGTATTCGATATCTGAGCTACACCCTCAGCCCTTTTTATTTTTTATTTTGAAACAGGGTCTCCCTAAGTTGCTGAGGCTCTCGCTATGTTGCTGAGGCTGGCCTTGAACCTCTGATGCTCCTATCTCAGCCTCCCAAGTGCTGGTATTACAGGCCTGCGCCTCCACATCCGGCTTCCCCTGGTGTATCTGGACTCTGGGTAGCCATGGGTGTGACTTCCTGGTGACTGGCAGCCCTGGGTTGTCCCTACTGCCAGCAAGCCAGAGAAGCTCCTGTGGTGGGTGGGGAGCAGCCAGGTTCTGTCAGGTGTGGCTCCTGGAGTTACTTTCTGTAGGAGCCTGAGCTGGCAGAACCCAAAAAATTATTTTGCCCCCAGCATGTTCTTCCTTGATTTTCATACCTTTCTGGGTTTCAAGAGTAATATAATTCACGGTGTCTGGTTCATTGGCAGCAGCTCGGCACGGTCTGGTTTGTGAGAGCTATCTGGTGACTAAGACACCTCTCTGTCCTGGTCTTCTGAGCCCCAGAACTTAGGGAGGCGCCACCCAGATTAATAACAGAGAGGGGAGCCCAGGCACAGTGCAGAGTGCCAATCTTCCAAAACAACTGGGATTCTTGGCCCTCTGTCACAGACGAGAGCGCTGAGGCGCAGGGACGGCCACCTGCCTTAAGGGAGAGAACAGAGCTTTGGAAAGGACCTGCATGACACCCACACCCGCCTTTCCCCGTGTCCCACCCCACACCCTAGGATCCAAGGATGCCAGCCAACGGCTTCTACATCACGTGGCTTCTCTCCTCAGCCCTACACTAGCCAGGCATGGTGGTGCAGGCCTGTAATCCCAGTACTTGGGAGCCTGAGATGGGAGGGTCCCAGGATTGAGCCCAGCCTCAGCAATTTAGGGAGACCCTCAGCAACCTAGTGAGACCCTGTTTCAAGATAAAAAATAAAAAACGTTGGGGGTATAGCTCGGAGGTAGAATGCCTCTTGGTTCAATTCCCACTACCAAAAAGAAAAAAAAAGTCCTACACTGGCAGGAATTTAGAAGGGTTCTCTCAAAGTGATGGAGCAGATCAGTTCTGGTTTATCCTCTCCTATCGGCATTGAAATCTTGCCTTATCTTGAGCCACTGAGCCCGGTGGTTGGGGGAGTGGGTGGTGAAGTTGGGAGGTACAAATGTCCAGGGACATCTGATGGCGCTTAGGAGCTGCCACCCAGGACCACATCCTGCAAGACCTCCCTTCTCTGGTCTCCAAGATTCCTTCCCTCTGGACAAGCCGTGAGGGCCAGCTGATGGGATGTGTTGGCGCTAGAGCTGATGCCTCTGAAGGCGGAGCTGGAGGACAGGGCCTAGGGTTCCAGCCAGAGGATTTCCACTAGAGAGAGGGGCTTCCTGGCGAGTTCCTAAGCTTGGCAGAAATTAGGGAGAGTTTGCAGAAATTCAAAATACACAGCCTGTCACCCTAGTTAGGAAGCATCTCTCTAAGAGGACCGACTAAAACCTTTTAGTCTGGAAACATTATGGATTTGTGTCTCAGGAATTGAGGCAGGGTAGAGATGGCGCTGTCGCTGGGAAGTCAAACCCAACCTGCCTCCTCTGCGAGCTGCCAGGATGGAAGAGGATAACATCTGTGGAAGCATGTGTCAGCCTTCCGTGCCAGAGCCAGGAGCGGGTTTCCATTGTGTGCGGGAGCCCGGCTTCTCTCCTGAGGCTTGTACAAACAGCATGGCCTTTCATTCAGGGAGCAAAGGCCCAACTGAGAGAGCTGCTGATAAGACAGGCTGCAAACAAAACTCTAAGACAATGCACACATATCAAAGGGTTTTTGTTTTGTTTGGGTATTGGAGATTGAACCCAGGGGCCTTCTACTTCCAACGCACACCCCCAGCCCTATTTGTTTGTTTGTCTATTTATTTTACTTTGAAACAGGGTCTCACTAGATTGCTGAAGCTCTCCCTAAATTGCTGAGGCTGGCCTCACACCTGCAATCCTCCTGTTTCTGTCTCCCAAGTACCAGGATTAGAGGCCTGCACCACCACACCCAGCATATCAAAGTTTTGTTTTTTCTTTGTGTGTGGGGGGGGGGCACTGGAGATGGAACCCAGGGGTCTTCTACCTCCAGGCTACACTCCCAGACCTGTTTTATTTTTTATTTGGAAACAGGGTCTCCCTAAGTTGCTGAGAGCCGCACTAAGTTGCTGAGGCTGGCTTCGAACCTGTGATCCTCCTGTCTCAGCCTCCCAAGTACTGAGATTACAAGCGTGTGTTTTGAGGTTAAAATCCAGGCCACTGTGGCTTAACACAACCCCTTAAAAATGATCACCGTCAGTTTCCTCTTTCCATATGCATTTCTCATTGGGTCCTCAGCACACCTTATGGGAGGGAGTTCAGGGAGACACACCCCGTTCTACAGGTGAGGAAATGGAGGTTCCGAGGTGGGTGGCACGAATGCCCGAGGTCACACCACCGGCCGGCGTGGCTGCCTCTTCTAACTCCAGACAGAGGTCAGTGCCCTTTCTTTCCACTGTGGCTGGGCTCACACGCGTGAATGATTCCTCCATACACCGGAGGGTCATTTATTCAGAGATGTTGATGAAACCTCTGCAGAACAAAAGAGCCCCAACCTGGAGCCCGCTTTCTTCCCAGCCCTGTCATGACATCGGACGCCTCTGATGGAGCTGCAGCATCAGGTCCTTTTGCTTTGCTGTAATCTCTCTCTCTCTCTCTCTCTCTCTCTCTCTCTCTCTCTTTTATGGTACTGGAGATTGAACCCAGGGGCCTTCTACCTCTGAGCTACATTCCGACCTTTTGATTTTTGATTTGGAAACAGGGTCTCGCTAAGTTGCTGAGAATCTCACTAAGTTTCTGAGGCTGGCCTCGAACCTGCGATCTTCCTGTCTCAGCCTCCCAAGTACTAGGATGACGGGTGTGCACGACTGTGCCAGCTCACTGCGCTTGGTGTGATGTCATGGTCTTGACACTGCTTACCATGACGGGCAAGGTCTTAAGGATCTGACCCATCTCTTTGACCTCATCTCCGGCTTTCCGCTGCCTCTGTATGTGCTGACCACACTGACTTTTCAAATCCTCAGTGACGCCAGCCAAGCTGATTCCTGCCTCTGAGCCTTTGCTCAAGCCGTTTCCTCAGCACACACATACCATTCTCATAAAATTCAGCCTGAGCCCAAGTGTCATGTCCTCAGAAAGGATTTTCCTGACCACCTCTCAATCACACTCCTTACTTTCTTCAAGGCAATTAGTACGATCTAAGAATTCCTAGTTTACTTTTCTGGTTTGTTGTCTGTCTCTCCCACCAACCATCTCAAAAATGTCAACTCCTGGAGCCTTGGGGGCCTTGTCTCTCTTGTTCTCTGAATGAGGCTCCTGGTTGTGTTTAATACATGGCAAGCAATCAATAACTATCCATGGAGTAAAATCAGTAATTATTGGCCAAAGTCTTAACTATGTTATATATATATATATATATATATATATATATATATATATAAAACATAGTTATATGTTATATATATGTGGTACTGGGGATTGAACCCAGGGGCATTCTACCTCTGAGCTACACCCCCAGCCCTATTTTTATTCTTTATTTTTGAAACAGTATCTCACTAAGTTGCAAAGGGCCTCACTAAGTAGCTGAGGCTGGCCACGAACCTGCAATCCTCCTCTATCAGCTTCCCAAGTACTGGGATTACAAGCCTGCACCACCACATCCAGATATATTTTTATATTTGGGATTGAGCCCAGGGTTATTTTGCCTCTGAGCTACAGGCCCAGCCTATTTAATTAATTAACTATTTATTTATTTACTTATTTATGTTGCTGAGGCCAGCTTTGAACCTCAAAGCCTAAAGTCCCTAACAAAGACCAACTCTGGAAAAGTATGAGGAAGTTGTAGGCAATGAAGAACTTCTTCTATGTGTGTGTGCAGATAGGGGGTGGGGAGTACTGGGGATTGAGTCCATGGGCATTCTACCTCCAAGCTACACCAGCAGCCCTTTTTTAGTTTTTGTTCTGAAACAGGGTCTCACTAGGTTGCAAAGAGTCTCCCGACGTTGCTGAGGCTGGCCTCAAACCTATAATCCTTCTGTCTCAGTCTCCTAAGTACTGGGATTACAGGTGTGCGCCACCACGCCCAGCACCACTGGCAGGTCACAGAGGGGCTGATGTCCAGCCTGAGCCAAGACTTCCACCCCTGGACTTGACCTATAAGAAACAGGGCTGTCTGGCTTCTGCTCTAGGGTCTCCCCTGTCATCAGCCCTTTTCTTCATGGTTAGCATCTTTTCCTCAGTTGCTTCTTGTTTTTTTTCTTTCTTATTTCCCTTTCTTTCCTCATCTCACTTGCTCTTAAGAAAGGAGCTACAACAGAATCATTCACACTAAGACGTAAATGACTGATGACCTCCCAGGCGTCCCTGCAGATTAGTAGGGAAGAAAGCTCCACTGTGGAATAAAACCACCATGGAATCCCAGGCCGCCTGCAGCAGCTGGGGAGCCGAACGCCAGCCTACTCCTTTCTGTCCAACTCTTCACTGCATGGGAAGAAGGACCTTGCGAACCAGCACAGAGACCCCGAATCTATGGGAGAAAAGAGCCTTGTTGCAAAATTAATAAGAGCAAGTTATCACACGGCCTGGGGATGAATCTGGAACCTTCAAGATATATGTCTGGGTCTTCTTACACCCACCAGTTTGTACAAAGCTTCCATCAGCAGGCATCTCTTCTGGGTATTTGGCTACCAGACTCTTTTCTCTTCTCTTGCCCCAGTGACAGGGGCTGTGATCAGGGAGAACAAGTGTGGGTTTAAGGAAATTCGAGGAAGATAATCACCTGTCGACAAAGTAGCCCTTCGTAGCTGTAGTCACGGGGCAAGACGGGCACCTGCCACCTTGTCAAGGAGTTAGCTACGTGAGGCTAATATGACTTCGAGAGCACTGTGGTAACACCGCTGCTACTTACTGAATATGCTTTGCATAACGCTCATGGTTGTCCTGTGAAACAGATATTGCTGTTCTCATTTTTCAACCGAGAAGAAAGGGAAGGCCCACGAAAGTAAACGAATGTGCCCAAGTTTATATCGCGAGGGACGGCAAAGCCAGGGTTCCTTCAGACTCTGAAGATTTTTTTTTTTTTTTGCAGTACTGGGGATGGAACCCAGGGGCATTCTACCTCTGAGCTACACCCCCAGCCTTATTTTTTATTCTTTATTTTGAAACAGGGTCTCCCTAAATTGCAGAGGGCCTCACTAAGTAGCTGAGGTTGGCCGTGAACCTGCGATCCTCCTGTCTCAGCCTCCCAAGTATCGGGATTACAAGCGTGCACCACCATGCCTGGCTATTTTATTCTTTATTTTGAAACAGGGTCTCACTAAGTTGCTGAAGATGGCTGTGAACCTGTGATCCTCCTGTCTCAGCCTCCCAAGTTCGGAGATTGTAAGTGTGCACCACCATGCCCAGCTCTGGACTCTGAAGATTTTGATCTTTTCTTTATTTTCCTTCTTCACACTTGTAAGTCTTGGCAACCTATTGAAGAATGAACTCATAATTCCCAAGAAAACAGACACAGTTTTATCTTTAATGTCCTGAGTTAGAAGTGGATATTTAAATGATGCTCCAATTCTGATTTGCTTGAGTTTTTTGGTCAGTCTACATTATACTTTTTTCTTTTCTTTTCTTTTCTTTTCTTTTCTTTTTTTCTTTTCTTCCTTTTTTTTTTATGGTACTGGGGATTGGACCCAGGGATATTCTACCTCTGAGCTAGACCCTCAGCCCTCTTTAATTTTTTTTTTCGGTACTGGGGATTGAACCCAGGGGCATTCTAGCTCCGAGCTGCACCCCCAGCCCTATATTTTATTCTTTTTATTTTGAAACAGGGTCTCACTAAGTAGCTGAGGCTGGCTGCGAACCTGCAATCCTCCTGTCTCAGCCTCCCAAGTACTGGGATTATAAGCGTGCGCCACCACGCCCGGCTCCTATTTATTTTTTATTTTGAAACAGTATCTTACTACATTCTGGAGGGCCTCACTAAGTCACTGAGGCAGGTTTTGAATCTGTGATCCTCCTGTCTCAGCCTCCCAAGTACTGGGATTACAGGCCTGCGCCACCATGCTTGATATTCATTTGTTAAATATTTACTGAGCAGATGCTGAATGGAAGATACTATTGCGTGAGGGGACAGAGACAAAGCGGTGAACAGAAGAGCTCAACTCCCCTGTCTGCAAAGAGTCCAGCGGGGCGGGGGGGAGGCCAGCGGGAGGGGGCGAGAATGTAGAGTATGTCAGTGTATTAGTCTGTTTTCTGTTTCTGGTAACACAATACCAACATACCCAGTAAGTTATAAAAAAAGAGAGAGAGGTTTAAGATGGGTGTGAGCCGGGCGTGGTGGCGCACGCTTGTAATCCCAGTACTTAGGGAGGTTGAGACCGGAGGATCCGGGTTCACGGCCAGCCTCAGCTCTTTCTTTCTCTCTCTCTCTCTCTCTCTCTCTCTCTCTCTCTACCTAGTGAGGCCCTCTGCAACTTCGTGAGACCCAGTTTCAAAATAAAAGTATAAAAAATAGGGCCATTCTACATCTGAGCTACACCCCCAGCCCTATTTTTTATTCTTTATTTGGAAACAGGGTCTCACTAAGTTGCGGAGGACCTCACTAAGTAGCTGAGGTTGGCTGTGAACCTGTGATCCTCTTGTCTCAGCCTCCCAAGCACTGGGATTACAAGCGTGCACCACCAAGCCCTGCTGAGATTCAGAATTTCTGATGCACATCTCAGGGTTTCTTCTTCCACAGCCCTGCTGGAGATGACCAGATCCACCCAGAAAAACCTGTGCTTAAACAGCAGGGGGTCGGGCTTCACTCCCTGATCTGGGAGAGCCTATTGACCTCTCTGGGTCAGAGTTTCTGTGACAAAATACTGGCCCCTCTCCCAAGACCAAATCTTATATTGGTCCAAGTCCAAAATAGTTGCGGCGATTACTATTTATTGACTTTAATTATATTTCTCTATATAGATTTTAATTATATTGACAATTACCTCCTCATTACTTATTCCTAATAAACACTGTATTCTCTAGGGCAGTTCATGTGGAGAGCTTCCAGTTCTGTAGTGCTATGCCCAGGCACCCACCGCATCCTCCAAAACACAGTGAACTAAAGGCCATTCCTGATGGCATAACATCTGGAATAGGTAGGGCTTTCCTCTAGGTACAGTACTGTCTTCACTCCCTGGGCTACCCTCTATTCTTACATTTATTTATTTGTTTATTTATTTATTTATTTATTGTGGTACTGGGTATTGAACCCAGGGGCATTCTACCTCTGAGCTACACCCCCGGCCCTATTTTATTTTTTATTTTGAAACAGGGTCTCACTAAGTTGCTGAGGCTGGCCTTGAACCTGTGATCCTCCTGTCTCAGCTTCCCAAGTACTGGGATTACGAGTGTGTGCTCCACTATGCGCGGCTCTATTCTTGCATTTAAACAGCTGGTGTGAAATAAATAGTAATAACACGGTGATTGTAAAGGAAAGAAAGGGAATCTGAGCGACTTCCCTTCTGCCATCTTCTGCGAGGTGTAGAGTTTTTATTTGTGTTTAAAATCCAAGGCGGTGAAGCAGTGTGTGAACGACAAGGTATGATGCTTTGCTCACTAACAGTTCATTTGGGTTCCAGCAGAAAACATTTTACCAAGCTTGGATGATATCTTGAATATTGTTGTTTATCCTTTCAAAGTTGTTATTTTAAAACTAAAGAATGACTCAATCAAATAACGATTATTACATGGTTATTAAGAAAAACAATTTTGAGGTATAGAGAGAGGTATAAAGAAATTAATGACTCCAAGCTGGGTGTGGTGGCGCATGCTTGTAATCCCAGTACTTGGGAGGCTGAGACAGGAGGATCGCAGGTTCGCAGGTTCACGGCCAGCCTCAGCTACTTAGTGAGGCCCTCTCCAACTTAGTGAGACCCTGTTTCCAAATAAAGAATAAAAATAGGGCTGGTGGTGTAGCTCAGAGGTAGAATGCCCCTGGGTTCAATCCCCAGAACTGCAAAAAAAAAAAAAAAAAGAGAAATTAATGACTCCAGGTATCAAATACACTAGGCACAGCAAAGACTGTGTGTACCAGTTAGTCAAACATACTGTGAGCCAGGCATGGTAGCGTACGCTTGTAATCCCAGGACTTGGGACGCTGAGACAGGAGGATCGCAGTTTCAAAGACAGCCTTAGCAACTTAGCGAGGCCCTCAGCAACCTAGTAAGACCCTGTTTCCAAATAAGAAGTAAAAAAAATCTGGCTGGGGTGTAGCTTGGAGGTAGAATGCCTCTGGGTTTAGTCCCTAGTACAAAAAAACAAAAAAAAAAAACATACTGTGGGTGGGAATATAGTTCTGGATTCAATCCTCAGCAACACACACACACACACACACACACACACACACACACACACACGGAATTCCAATGATGGACTTTTTGCAGCAGCAGCAGCAGCAGCAGGGATTGAACTCAGGGCCTCCTACATGCTGGGCAAGTTCTACCACTGAGTTCCACAAGTTCTACACCCGGGTTCCTTAATGGTAGATATGTGTCACTCTTAAGCTCTGCTACATTACTACTGCTACTTCTCTTCTTTCAGTGTGGTGAACTGAACCCAGGCCTCCTGCATGCTAGGCAAGTGTACCACTAAGCAACACGCCCAGCCCAGCTATTATTGCTACTTTTATAGGGTGGTTTCAGATACAGCCCTGTTAAGAAGCAAGGGGGTGATGGAGATGACCTAGGAGAGCTGTGCTATTTTCATTCATTCATCCAAGAAGCATTTCTTCATGTGTACCCTCAGTACATGTGGGCATGGCAGAGCATGGACCCTGGAGAAGGGCACAAGGCTAAGGAAGCTCAGAGTTCCCGACTCATTCCAGACTGAGAAAAATAGCCAGGGATGAAGGTGAGCTATGTCAGTCTTTAAATGGCTCCAATTATGGTATCATTTCCAAAACACACCTATTAAAAGGGGAAGTTTACAGGGAGGAAACACACAGTTATAATATAGTAGCTGATAAACAGAAAAATCCGTTTATGCTATTATATATTTAGAAGATGAGTCCTGGCCTGCTGTGCAGAGACACGTAATTGTAGAGAAACTCCCTCCTAATGGAGAGAAGCACATGCTCGAACACCGTCCCTGCGTGTACGGGGCCTCCGACATCCCTGGGACATGTTGTAAAGTGCATTTTCCTGATTTATTTAATAAAAGCAATTCTTGCTCATTATTCCTCTTGTTATCATTGGTAATAATAATGACAGGCTGTTTGGACATGTTACTTTAGCTCTGGGATTGGCCAGAAGGGGAGATTGCTAGCCTTCTGCGGATTACTCATCTAATAGTGGGGACCGGGGAACCAAGGGGTGGGAGCAGGGGTGGAAAGGAAGCCTGTCTTCAGGCAGGGAGGGTGGCCGGTGGCAGGTGTGTCTTGGAGGTGGGCTGCCATGTCACTCTCAGCATTATGATCCTGTTCATCCCTCAGAGGTGTCTGTGTGATGTCCAACATCATACAAGGAAGATACTCCAATGGATTGACACCCGTGCTATTGAACCTGTGCCTGACATTGTAGAGACTGGAGTCCTGCCTTTTCCTTCCTTCCTTCCTTCCTTCCTTCCTTCCTTCCTTCCTTCCTTCCTTCCTTCCTTCTTTCCTTCCTTCCTCCCT
>PVJS01008256.1:0-40362 GCA_004027185.1 Glis glis | reverse complement strand
GAATCACAGGTGTGCGCCACCATGCCCAGTAGAGTCCTGCCAAACAGGCTCCATGGTGGCCTCTTTTATTAGAACTTTGAAGATTCTGGTTAACAGAACTAGCCATAACGGGTGGGAAAGATGGAGCCTCTGATTTTGGACATTGTTACCTAAAAGGCAAATTCTTGCCCTATCCTCAGCCTTCCTTGGTCAATACCTTCCTTTCCGATCTCAAGGTACCCTAATCCTTTGGCCTCTCTGTGTAGTCCTGACACTCTGAGGGCATGAGATGTGATCCATGTGTTTGTAGATTTCTGTTTTATCAGCTGACTTTAAAACTCAATCCCTCATGAAGGTAATTCAAGGTTTGTGGGCCCTGAAGCTTGTACAACCTGGGAGGTCCTCTATAAGTATGAAAAAATAATTAAGTACAGATCCTTGGAAGAATCCCATTGAAGTGAGGGGTTCTAAGGTTTAAGCTTTGTAGCTTCAGAGCAGAAATTACGAAGCTCTGATTCCACCGCTGTGCCTGCGTAAGACTCATCTCCAGTACCCTTCACTGGGTCTGTGAGGGGCAGATACCACGGTATACACCTGTCAGGTTTAGATCACTCAAATCTCATAGCAACACAGCCAGGAGGTATGATTGTCCTTATTTATTTGCAGTACGAGGGGTGGAACCTAGGGCACTCTGCTCCGAGCTATACCCCCAGCCCTTTTCATTTTTATTTTGGAACAGGGTCTTGCTAAGTTGCTGAGGCTGGCCTCAAACCTGCAATCTTCCAATCTCAGCCTCCCAAGAACTGGGATTACAGATGTGCACCACCATGCCTAGCTCAACTGTCCCCATTTTATACTTCAGTGACTCTCTACTTTGTTGTTTCCAATTCAAGCTTGAGTTTCTCGAACTCAGGAATCCTGTTTTCTATTTCTTGGTACAACCCCCATTGAGTCCAATGCAATCCCAAATTCATAAATGTTTTATGAATGGGTGGATGTTGGAGCAAATGAATGAATAAAGAGTCCACATTCAACAGCTACTTGTGGAATTTATAGCAGAAAGTTTAACGATTGTGATAATTACCATTTATTGAGTGCCCATTATGATCCAGCCACTCCTCGTATATTATCTCTGAGCCTCACGGCAACCCCACAGAGTGGGTATTATTATCTCTAATTGACAGCTGAGGAAACTGAGGCTCTGGGTGGTTAAATCTTCCGCCCAAGGTCAAACAGCCGGTAAGTCAGCAGAGCCAGATCCGAGTAGCTCTCAAGCCCGCGCTCTTTCCATCTCAACCTGCATCTCAGCAGCAAGAAGCAGGATCTTTCAACTGAGGAAGCGGGGTCCTGCCTGGCTTGCACCTGCTCATGACCTAGGCCTCACTGGGAATGAGGAGGTGGAGGAGGACCCTGCCTGCTCTAAGGGGCCTTGTCTCTGCCCACCTCCTGCGTTCCCGCAGAACCGTGGACTTGCTCTGCCCGTGTAACCTACTAGCCACGTGAATGCAGACAGACAGCAGGCAAAATCCTCTTCGTGGATCTGCAGTAGGATGTAGAGCTGGAAAACAGAGGCAGCATGCCAAGGAGACAGGGTGATGAGGACCACACTTGGGAACACCGACGGGGCCCAGGAGGAGGCAAACAAGGTCATCTGCTGTTTTCGCCTTCGGCCCCAGACTTCTCTGCACATAGACCAGAAGAACGATGCCCTTTGTGGTCTCTTTGGACCCACAAGACTCTGTGATCATAGAGGAATGTGAGGACGCATGCCAGATTCCCACCGAGGGCTGGTAATGACAAAGTCTCTCTTGGGCAATTTTTATATGATGAAAATGTGATGGTGCTTTTAAGCGGTTTCAAGAGCCCGGGGCAGAAGATGGGCTGATAACAGTGGAATGGGTGCTCCAAGGCGCTCACCTCCATTATCTCCTTGAAGTCTCCCTCCTCCTTCAGGGCCGGCAAGAGGCAGGCAAAGCCATTCTTATTTTCCTACGAGGAAGTAAGAAGCCCAGGATCTTAGATCTCAGAAATCCACTGTGTTTATTCTCTATTCGGCTTAGTATGAGATCGATCTTAATACAAAGTGTCTAGAAGACAGAATAGGTTGGAATCTTTCCTGTGCTTTGTAATTTGATCTGGCACCACAGAGAATTTGGTATTTTAGGAATGCTCTCTGATGCTGGGGAAGAGGTGATGGTGGAGATGGTGATGATGGAGACAAGAATGACTATGACCATTAGCAGAGATCTGGATTCATCCGGAAACAACAGCTCAGAAGACACTAGAGTAGCTACCTATTCCCAAGTCCTTGAGCACCAAGCCCCAAGGCCTTGCAGAATCCCTCCGATTTGGTGGCCAACCACTCCCAACATGAACTAGAAAAAAGGGGAGCAGGGAGATTGGAGAGGGCCTGCTCTTCAGGGTGTCGTCTGGGTCTGCAATCTGTGGTTCTGGACTCCAGGTATTCCCCGAGCTAGCTAGTCAGTAACTGATTTCCACAGGGATGGCTGGCCTTGCCTGGGGACGCTGGCAAGACACGCACTGCTTACATACTCCTTCAAAAAAGGGCACTGAGCGCTGTGTGCATGTATTTATGTATCACTTTGAATCTCACTATGGTGTATAATTACAATGCACCAATAAAAGCATAAAAAAAGGACCTGAAGAGTGTAAATGGCTGGAAGCTTTTAAATCACTGGAGTTCACCGTAGTTTCTTAGCTAAGGTTGTAAGTTCCTTGGAGGGGACAGAGTCAGTTAATAACCAAACAAAATGGTAGTCCAAACACCTGTCATTTTCTGTGCCATGTCAATTGGACAATTTTTGCTCTGGAGTTATCCATGGGGCTGGCTACGTCTTTGTCAGGTCATGGTCTCGGGACTCCCCCTGCCCAGTTCTGCTTTCTTCTCTTTTCTCTCCCAAGTCCCCCCAAAGCCTTTAGCACTCCTGACTCCATCTCAGCATCTGCTTGCTGGAGAACCCGAGGGACACACCTGCCTTAACCTTCCGAGCCATGGCGACATGTAGTGCCTGGACAGAACTAGAAACATGGAGACAATGCACCCCATGGAAGGGGAATGAAGGACCCAGCTCACAGGCCTCCAGAGGAAGAAGACAGCTAAGTGGATGGAGGCAGGGACGGCAGCAGCTGGCACCAGAGCTACAGGAGGGCTATTCAGGACCAGGGTGTCCCCTCCACGGCCGGAGAGCTGTACTTTGGTGTATGACCAGGCACTCTGAGCTCCCTTGATGTGCGGGTGAATTGTTTGACTGCTCTCCCTCAGTATTCTCACAGTTAAAATGGGAGAAGTAACTTATGCATACTGTTAGGACTCGCTTTCCATTTGACCCAAAGGCCATGCTAGAGGTAGAAGTTGATTAGTGGTTGCTCAGGGCTGGGGGGGATGCGGCTTTAGGGGGATGATGGATGAAGGGGACAGGGTTTCTTTTGGATGTGATTAAAACTTTTTTTTCTAAAATTGACTGTGGTGACGATTGTCGAACACTGTGAATATACCAGAAACCTTCGAACTGTACACTTGAAATGGGAAAATTGGATGATATGTGAATTGCATCTCAATAAGGTGCTGACTTTAAAATGTTTAGCTGGATGAATGATTACAAAATGAGTAAGCCACCATCCAGATCATGAAATGGAACGTTCTAGAATTCTAGATGTCTTCTTACCTCTGGTGAGGGCAGGTAGTTTTCATGTGTTTGTTTAGCTCTCTTTCTGCAGAAAGCTTACTGTACATCCCCGGAGTTGGTCGTTTGGGGCGGTTGGTGTTGACTTCCATGAGTCTGGAATAAAATATGGCAGCCTCACTGGGGATCTTTCCCATCATATTCAGGGTCGATTCCTGGTGTCCCAGTTAAAAAGGGATCCTGATAGATTGTGGGCTCAATCCAAAGGAGTATGGACGGCGTGAAAAGACCAGATCACAGGAGGAGCCGGGTCTTCTGAGACCAGAGAGGAGACCTCTAGTGACTTAGTTACTGTCTTCCATCTTCCATGTTAAAAAGTTGCCACGTGGAAGCGAGGACGACTTGCCACCCATACGGCAGATCTGGAAAATGGGGAGATGGGCACAGTCCCAATTATGTAAGGCATCTGACACCCCAACATGGTCAAAGTCACCTATCAAGGGTCTAGCATGTGTTAAGCTCTGTGTATTATCAAATGCACACAAAGACCTTGTCAAAGGGGTTTAATTATCCACATTTTGCAAATGGGGAGTAGGCTGGGAGGAGAAGAGTTGTATGGGGATAGATTACATAATGTGGTCCTCTCTAGCCTCAGCATCTTTATCCTGCTTTTGGGCAAGGTTGCCCAAAAAAGAGCCATAGGAGCCTGTCTAGAAGAGGAGGGAAGAGAACCCAAGAGGAAGCAGGGAGCTTCCCAAGCTGGTTGTAGATTTGGTCTCAAGAACTTCAGAGTTCCCTTAGCTTGTCCTTGATCCCCCCACTCAGCACACTGGCCAAACCTCCACGCCTTTGAAAGGATTGGCAGAAATTTCCTCCAAAACTCAAAGACAGAATGGCCATGCTGCGAGACAAGGGAGATATGGGGACACTGGCTCGGGGGCTGGGGGATCCCAGAAAATTGCTGGTGAAAGAGAAAGAGGGAGGATACCAGATACCAACATGGCACCAACAAGAAGGACCGAGGTGCCCTGTGGACATGGGGGTGAGCCTGTCCCAGTGTGTGGGGGGTGAGGATGGGGGTGGGGAGGACCCCACCCCTTTCTGGAAATTCAGATTCAAGATTAGTTCTTAAGGCCATTGCAACTAGCTGGGCTCAGAGCTCAGTGCCATCCTCTGTGTTGGCCTCCCTGGGTCCCTGCAGTGTCCCTGTGAAATAGCATCAACCTTTTTGAAAGGTGATGAAACTAGGGAGATCCGATCGCTGGCCTGAGCCCAAGCCACTAGCTGAGTGAACCTAAACGTCGTCTTAGTTCAGGCTCACTCATGGTTCCTTGTCACTGTGCTGTCTGATCACTCACACCCGTCACCCTTGCCCAGCCTTAGGTTCCCAGTCCGTGAGCCTGGGGCCTGGAAAGGCCACCCAGCACAGTGGCTTGAACAAGTGGTCGGAAGAGAAGCAACCACGTGCTTTTTGAAATGGGGTCTGCGCCGTGGCATCATTCAGGGACAGCTGCCATTCTGGGGACACATCGCTTGAGGAGCTGACCATAAAGAACATTACACAGACTGCTGAGACTTGAGAAGAGAGGGTCAAGAGATCAGACAAGTCAAGGTTTTGTGCGCTCAAGTCGCAGATGCTTCTGTCCCCTGGCCCTGGTCCAATCTTGTGACATCAATTTGCTTTTGGTTTCCTTTGCCCGAGGTGGGGAGCTGGTGGGTGGGGGAAGTCGGCCTCTTTCTCAGATCCTGTAAAGCACTCTCAATAGGCGTGCAGTGACGCTCACCCAGCGAGGGCGCTGCCGGTCTCTCTTCTGAACTTGAAGCCAGCAGCCCACGCCACACTGCACGGCCTGGCACCGGCCCAGGCTTCAGAGCCTTATCTGGCAGACCCTTAATGAAAACAGGAGCAGGCTGCCCAGTGACCCAGCGGCTAGCTCTGTCTCCTTTCTTGCCCGTTCTATTCTCTATCCTCCCACTTGTCCTCTACTCTCAGACAGAAGATTTTCTCCACTAACTAAAGGGCCACACGCATCTTCAGCCTCTACAGCTCTGACTTGGACAAGTTTAGCCTCTTAGCGCTGGAAGGGCTTTGTATGTCCTTAGGTTGGTCCCACTGCACTTGGGTCAGCCACATCTAGAGCTTCCTGGGCTTCTCTGCCTCCTCCTTGTTTCTTTAGGTTCACATCTGTGTGAGCCCATGACTCCTTTAATCATCTCCAGAGTCACCATCCTGTGCCAGGGAGAAGCTTAGAGCAGACATAGGCAGTAACTTGATAGCTCACTTTGGCTTCCAGCTGCTGCAGGAGACAGGAAACTGCAGTCCTTCTAGGGACTCGGGATGCATCAGGTAGTGGCCTCTCCCTTCTCCTGGTCCTCAAAGCATGCCCTCTTCCACCATCTACTAGCACTGACTGTTCCACTCTTTCAACAATCCCTTGCAAGGTTTTATTAAGTTCTCCTGAGCACATGGCTCATTTTCTCCAATAAAATCTATTTGCCTTAAGGAAGGGAAACGCGACACTTTGTCATCATTCTCATGATGCCTGGTGCTGAGCCTAGCAAGTAGTAACAATAGTAATAGCTATGAGTTATGGGGCCTACTCTTTTTTAGCCACAGTAAAAGGAACTTTAAATATATTAGTTTAGTTTAGCGTGACAGGAATCCCAGGAGTTAGATGTTATTACCAGGTGAAAGATGAGAAATTAAGGCTCAGATTCATCAAATGACTTGTTTCATCCAGGGCATATAGCCTGTACAGAATGGATTAGGCATTGTGACCCAGAATGAGCTGAGGAAGAGCTGTGTTAGTCAGGATAGGCTAAGCTATGCTGCAGTAACAAACAAACTCTAGTGTCAGTGGCTTTATATAACAAAAGTCTATTTCTTACCCATCTTCAGGGTCTCCAGAATACTTTTCCTCCTGGCAAAAGTTTGATAACCCTGTCTCTTTTCCCTGGTTCCTCTTCTGTTCCAGCATGTGGCCTCCCTCATCAGTCTGCCTGAGGGACAGGGGGCTTTCACAGTTAGGCCAGAAGATGAACTGAGCATATCATTTCTACCACATTCCATTACCTGGCCACTCATGTGGCCCTACTGAACTTCAAGAGGATGGGAAGCACAGACTGCTCAATGTCCAGGAAAGAGGGAAGCCAGGCACAGAAAACTCCTAGCAGTCTCTGCTTCAGAAGCCAATGCGGATTCCAGCATACTGAACTGCTCCTAAAACTAAAAATAAATAAATAAATATTTTGGGTTCACATCACCACGGGGACTGTCACTTGGATACAAAAGATTAGAGAGGCAGAGGTGGGCAAAAGGGGAGCTGTTACTCATGAAAGAAGAAAAAAGACTGATGATGCATTGAGTCAGCCTGCACATCACCATCCTAATTATCACCCAGGAGAGGAGCAGACCGCCCGCCCTTCCTATGATTCACTGTTGCTCTCCTGTTACTTCTCCCCCTGTGTACGCCAACTTGCTGGGGCGGGGAGGGGGTCAGCAGAGAGCGCGAGTGAGGAGGAGGCATGGCTGTGGTGTGAAGCTTTAACACTTCACACAGTGCTTCCCACATTTTCCCATTCAGGACTCATGGCAAACCTATTTTACCCGGCTCTTGTACTTTCACCTATTGTACAGTACAGGAAATTGAGCCTCAGGCTGAGGGAAAACTTCCATAAGGTCACGTAAGTAGGAACTCTAACTCCTTCAAATCCTGGGCTTTTCCACTACAACTATGCCTAAGTTTCCCCCACTGCTTGTATGTATGTATGCATGCATATATGTATTGTTACTGGGGATTGAACCCAGGGGCATTCTACCTTGGAGCTGCACCCTCAGCCCTATTTTATTTATTTTTTTTATTTCGAAATGGTGTCCTGCTAAGTTGCTGAGGATCTCGCTAAGTTGCTGAGGGTGACCTCAAACCTGAGATCCTCCTGTCTCAGCCTCACAAGTACTGGGATTACAGGCATGTACCACTGTGCCTGGCCTGCGTTTTATTTTTTTAAATGAACTTCAGTTGCCTTGAGCTGGATTAATCATAACATTTATTCCATGATATATTTCTTTTTTTTTTTTTTTGCGGTACCGGGGATTGAACCCAGGGGCGTTCTACCTCTGCGCTACACCCCCGGCCCTATTTTTTATACTTCATTTTGAAACCGGGTCTCACGAAGTTGTGGAGTCTCACTAAGTAGAGAGAGAGAGAGAGAGAGAGAGAGAGCTGAGGCTGGCCGCGAACCCGGATCCTCCGGTCTCCGCCTCCCAAAGTACTGGGATTACAAGCGTGTGCCACCACGCCCAGCTCCATGATATATTTCTATAGCTACTCCTTGTATAACTCCAAACATGCGTGGATATTGGATATTTTGGATATTGGTTTTTTGTGTGTGGTACTGGAGATTGAACCCAGGGGCATTATACCTCTGAACTCTACCCCCAGCCCTATTTTTTTATTCTTTATTTTGAAACAGGGTCTCACTAAGTTGCAGAGGGCCTCACCAAGTTGCTGAGGCTGGCTATGAACCTGGGATCCTCCTGTCTCAGCCTCCCAAGTACTGGGATTACAAGTGTGTGCCACCATGACCGGCTTGGATATTGTGTTTAATAATGTAACAGACTAGCCGGGCATGGTGGCGCACGCTTGTAATCCCGGTACTTTGGGAGGCAGAGACCGGAGGATCTGGGTTCGCGGCCAGCCTCAGCTCTCTCTCTCTCTCTCTCTCTCTCTCTCCCTGTCTCTCTTTCTCTCTCTCTACTTAGTGAGGCCCTCCGCAACTTCGTGAGACCCGGTTTCAAAATAAAGTATAAAAAAAAAAAGGGCCGGGAGTGTAGCGTGGAGGTAGAATGCCCCTGGGTTCAATCCCCGGTACCGCAAAATAATAATAATAATAATAATAATAATAATAATAATGTAACAGACTCCTAGCAACCTTCCACCCAACCCCGGTTCTTCAGCCTGTCTTCCCACCTCTCCCACAGGCTGTAGTCATTATTCTAAGTTTTGGAAGCATCATTCCCTGGCTTTCCTTGTTAAATAATTTCGTGTCATTTGTATGTATTCTGAAGTAGTATATCTTATTATTTGATTTGTTATTAATTTTATAAAAAGAATATCAACTGTTGTAGGTTCTGCTCTGGCATGTAATTTTGCACTGAATGTGATATTGCCTATATTGATTACTAAAATTATCGATATTGTGTGTCACAGCCGTTCTTTCATTTTGAACACTGTATAATATTCCATTGTATGAAATATTACACATAACACTTTATGCTACCTTCTTATCTTTGCTATTGTGAGGTATGCTGCTATGAAATGTGTGTGTGTGTGTGTGTGTGTGTGTGTGTGTGAGGGGGGGGGGATTCACGTAACTGGGAGTAGGATTGCTGGTTGTACAGTATGTGAATTGCTTCGGTTGGAATGTGGTTTGAATGTGTTCTCCAAGGACTCACGTGTTAGGAGCTTGGTCCTTCATGTGACTGTGATGGGGGCAGGGGGTGAAACCCATAAGAGGAGGGGCCTAGCAGAAAGGTCATTAAGGGTATTTCACTTAAAAGAAATTGATGTCATTCTCGCAGGATCCCAGTTAGTTCTTGTGAGCAAGACAGGCCCCTCCCTGTTTCTCTCTGGCTTCCTGTAACACCATGTGATCTCTCCCTCATGCAAGTGCTGCCACGATGCCACCTGCCCTGGTGTAACCCGGCCAAGGGGGCCCTCATCAGAGCCAAGCAATATCAGCACCATATGGTTTGGACTTTCAGCCTCCCTGTGAGCTAAATAAACCTCTTTTCTTTATAAGTATCCAACCACAGATATTTTGTTACAGTGACAGAAAACAGACTAATACGTGGACATTTTCCAAAGGGTTGTAACACCAATTTCTATGCCTTTAAACAATGAGAGATGTGGAGAACTACATTCCCTATAACATTTGGTTTGATCGGACTTTTTAATTTGCCAATTGAGAAAACACATTCCCCTGATCACCTATGACATTGAATGTGACTTTGTTTATTAGCTACATGTATTTTCTATGTCTTTTGCCTATTTTCCAATTGAGTTATTTATGCATTTTTTACTGATTTGTAGGAATTCTTTATATATTTTTAAACTAATCTGTTTATGTCTTCTTTTCAGTTTCTTTAAGGTGTCATTTGAGGTTCTTTTGCTTTAATATCTCCAAGGTTAGCTAGCACTTTCTATATTTTATGTGAGAAACCTTTCCCTGCTCTGAGGTCTAAAACTATTTGCCATAAATTTCTACTAAATTTAGGCTTTACAATCTAAAGTTTGAATTTTAAAGTTTTCTTTTTGACAGTTAAGTCAATATGGAGTTGTTTTTATATGGTGTGAGGTAGGGTATTCAATTTCATCTCTTCCCTTATGGATAAACACTTCTCTCAGCATCTTTTATTGAGTAGTTCCTCCTCTCCCATCAATCAGTCATGCTTCTCCTTCGCAGGTCAAAGTTCCAAAGACACACAGCTCTGTTTCTGTTTCTATCCTGTTCCATTAGTTCCACCTGTCCTGTGGCACTACCACGATGTCTGAATTACACGGTGTGATTGGCTTTTCCTGGCTCTGCTTCTTCCAAGCTGGCAATGGTGTTCTCCCTCTCTAGAACCTTACGGTTCAGGTGGATTTCCTTTCTCCTAACCCACTCAACCCTCAATCTGATAACTTTGTGCGTGTGTGTGTGTATGGTACTGGGGATGGAACCCAGGGGCATTCTGCCTCTGAGCTACACCTCCAGCCCTATTTTATTCTTTATTTTGAAACAGGGTCTCATTAAGTTGAGGAAGGCCTCACAAGTTGCTGAGTCCGGCCGCGAACCTGTGATCCTCCTGTCTCAGCCTCAAGTACTGTGATTACATATGTGTGCCACCACGCCTGGCTAATCTGATACTTTTCACACCCAGAATCTCAACAAACACAGGGGTCGGCAGGCCATGAACCAGATCCCATCATGCCTGCCTCATCCCTCTTGCCTAGCTCACCCTCCAGTGACCAGGACCCCAGACGGATTTCACCCTGCTTGCCTTAGCACCTGGGCCTCAGTCTAGATGATGGCCTAGATCAACATCCCCCCTCACTATGGAAGCTTCCTCCCTATCCCAGCAAGAGAGTCCACATCTGCAGTCTTACTAAAACTCGGGGAAACATTTGCAATGAGAAGAGAAAAACTCTATGGTCTCCAGGGGTGGCTATCTTTTGTGGGTGAGTGTTGCTTGACTAAGATTTAATGCAGCCCAAATTAAAGAAACTGAGCTGGGGATGGTGGCACATGCCTATAATCCCAGTACTTGGGAGGCCGAGATGGGGGGGGATCGCAAGTTCAAGGGCAGCTTCCACAACTAATGAGGTCCTGTTTCAAGATAAAAAATTGAAAGGGTTGGGGGTGTAGCTCAGAGGTACAATGCCTTGGGTTCAATCCCCAATGTCAAAAAAAAGAAAAGAAAAGAAGCTGTAATTTCAGAGTTTCTCTTGGTTCTTTGTCTACCTAATGATAGGACATTAGGAAAACTCCTTAAAGGAATTTTTAGACATGCAAAGGGAAATCTATCTCAGATTCAGTGCCATGCTATGGTTAAAAGCAAAATGGCTTTGTAAGCTACTAAGCAGGGATCTTTTTTCTTCTCTGTTGTACTGAGGATTGAACACAGGGCCTCTTGCGTGCAAGGCAAGTGCTCTATCACTGAACCACACCCTTAGTCCTTTTTATTTTATTTTGAGACAAGGTGTCATCTCACTAAGTTGCCTAGGCTGGCCTTGAACCTGCAGTCCTCCTGCCTCAGCCTCTTGAGTAGGTGAGATTACAGGTATGCACCACCTGCCCAGATAAATAAGTATATTGAAATTATACAGGGTTGGGACTCTGAAAGACAGAAGATGGACACAAGAGTTGTCAGGCGAGGGGTCCCAGCAGTTTGGAGGGAATGCAGAACTAAGCAGGGACATGACCAGTAAAAAACCATTCTATGTCAGAAAAAGGCCAATGAGTTTCTAGAAACAGTGCTGTCTGACCTTCAATGTGCAGGATTTTTTTTTTCCTGCCCCTTGCCACCCAGCCAGCTATTCCCAATGCTTGGGAAAGTCTGTTCAGCACAATAGCCTTGTGTTAGTGATGCTCTGGGGGAAGGAGCATGGGCTCTGAACTCCAGACAAGAGAGGGGCACAGCAAAACAGCTGCTCCGGGATGGGGGTGGGGAGCAGGGAGCCCAACATAAGTGAGAACCAGGAGTTCCATTAAGGCAAGAAACAGGAGCCATGTGACCATGAGAACCCAAAGCCCATCGAGTCTGGGAAATGGGAGGGGGTCAGGCTCCAAAGGAGGCTCTGAGCTCCATGCCGGGATGAATGCTCAATTCAGATAATGGATATGAAGGCAAAGTCGACAACAGAGGGCTAGAAGATATGAATTTACTGGTATTATGGTTTAGATAGAATGCCCCCTGGAACCCCCATGTGCTGATGTTCAGAGGTGCTATCCTTGAATCATGAGGGTTCTAATCTCATCGCTGGATGAATCCATGGATGGATGGATGGGCCTATTGGGTGGTAAGGGAGGCAGGTAGGGTGTGGCTGGAGGAGGGTGTGGCCTTGGGGGCAGGAAAAAAACCAACCTACTCACTGAAGGTCAGACAGCACTGTTTCTAGAAACTCATTCACCCTTCTCTGACATAGAATAGTTTTATTGTTCATGCCCCCGCTTAGGTCCACATTCCCTCCAGGTTGCTGGGACCCCTCCTCTGACAACTCTTGCGTCCATCTTCTCTTTCAGAGTCCCAACCCTGTGGCCACAGACTATATATAGGTCCATGGGCTCCCTTTCTCTCTCTCTCTCTCCCTGTCTCCCTCTCTCCCCTTCTTGCTGCCACGACCTGAGCTCTGCAGACATGACCCAGCCTAACATGGACTAAAACCTGGAGAACTGTGCACAAATACATCTTGCTTCCTCTCAGTTGTGGTCGTCAGGTTTGCTGGGTCACAGCAGTGAGAATCCTGACTGAAGTGTTCAGTGCTGTGTGGACAGAGGGAGTGCCGGGGATGGAGGACTGTGAAAACATATGGGACCTCCTTAGGTCTGGTCTGAGCCCCGCATTTCACAGCTGCTTGGTGGAAGGAGCAGAGGCAGCTAAGTGGGCAGCCCCAGAATTCAAAGGAGAATTTATCATGCCCAAGGAGCCCTACGTCCTAGCCACAGGCCCTCTCTGAAGCCAGGCCCAGCCAGGCTTGGGAGCTGGCTAAGACCCTCTTTCTGCCTCCCCTGCCGCCCACAGGCAGGACCGCCAGGGAGCACTCCTCAAGCCTGCCTGAGTTTGAGCTGCACCCCATGGACTTGGATGAAGGAAAAGGAAGCGGCTTGCGTGTCGCACTGAATCCAGGGGCCTCCAGCCCTCACCACTGGTCACTGAATCCCTCTCCCTTTCTCTTTCATTTTTTCTGTTTTGAATTTTTAAAATTATGGTAAATATGTGTGCATATATATAAATAAATAAATAAATATATATATATATATAAAGCCAGGTGTGGTGGTGCACCCCAGTAATCCCGATACTTGGTGGGCCGAGACAGGAGGATTGCAGGTTTGAGGTCAGCTTCAGCAATGTAGCAAGACTCTCAGAAACTTAGGGAGACCCTGTTTCAAAAAATAAAATAAAAAGAGCTGGGGGTGTAGCTCAGAGGTAGAATGCCCTTGAGTTCAATCCCCAGTATTCCCTCCACAATATATATATATATATATATATATATATATATATATATATATATATTTCACCATTTACCAATTTTTAAGGTCATAGTTTACACCATTAATTACAGTCACGGTGTTGTGCAACCATCGCCACCATCCATCTTCAGAACGTTTTCATCTTGCCAAACAGGAACTCTGTACCCACTGAACAATAAATCTCCATTCCTCCCCCCTCCCAACCCCTGGTAACCTCTAATCCCATCTACTTTCTGTTTCTATGGACTTGGCTGCTGCTCTAAGTACCTCACATAAGTGGAATCATACAATTCCACTTCTGTCTGGTTTACTGGGCACAATATCTTTGAGGCATACTGTAGTATGTATTAGGACTTTGTTCCTTTTTTATGGCTGAATGATATTCCATTGTGTGTATATCCCACATTTTGTTTATTTTCTGTTGATGAAGACTTGGCCTGTTGCCAAATCTTTTGGCTGTTATGTATAATACTGCACTGAGTATTGGCTTCTAAGTGTCTGTTTGAATTCTTGCTTTCAATTCCATTGGGTATATACCTGGGAGTGGAATTACCAAATCATATGATAATTCTATGACTAGCTTTTTAGAGAAACCACTAAACTGTTTTCCACAGCAGCTGTGCTCTTCTGTTTTTCTTTATTTTATTTTATTTATTTGTGTGTGTGTGTGGTACTGGGGATTGAACCCAGGGGCATTCTACCTCTGAGCTACATCCCCAGCTCTATTTTTTTATTCTTTATTTTGAAACAGGGTCTCACTAAGTTGCAGAGGGCCTCACTAAGTAGCTGAGGCTGGCTGCAAACCTGTGATCCTCCAATCTCAGCCTCCTAAGTACTGGGATTACAAGCGTGCGCCACCACACCCGGCTCTATTTTTAAATAGCCTTGCAATGGGTATGAAGTGGTATCTCATTATGGTTTTGATTTGCATTTCCTTAATGAGTACTAATGTTTGAACATCTTCTCATGTGTTCACTGACCATGTATCACTTTTGGAGAATTGTCTGTTCAAGTCCTTTGCCCTCCTCCTGCCTTTTTTTTTTTTTTTTTTTTTTTTTTTTTTTTTTGGTACTGGGGATTGAATCCAGGGGATTCTACCTTTGAGCAGCATCCTTAGCCCTTTTATTTCTTTTTTTTTAATTTTATTTTGAGTCTCACTAAGTTTCTGAGGGTCTCACTAAGTTGCTGAAGTTGGCCTAAAACCCATGATCCTCCTGTCTCAGCCTCCCAAGTACTACAATTAATTACAGGCATGTACCACCATGCCTGGGTCTTTGTTCAGTTTTCAATAGAGTTGTTTGTTTTTTGTTGTTACATTATAGCTATTTATATAGTCTGAATACTAATCCTTTATCAGATATATAATTTACAAACATTTTTCCCATTATTTGTTTTGTGTTTCTATTTTCGATAGTGTTATTTAATGCACAAAAGTTCTTAATTTTCATGTAGTACAGTTTATCTTTTTTTCCCCATTCATTGTTTGTGATTTTGATGTCAAACCCAAGAAATCATTTCCAAATCCAATGTCATAAAGCTTTTCTTCTAAGAACTTTATAGTTGTGGCTCTTAGATTTAGACTATCTGGGGTCCTTTGAGGTTCCCTGTGAATGTTAATATGAGTTTTTCTATTCCTACAAAAACAAATCATTGCAATATTGGTAGAATTCACATTGAACCTCTCCAATGCTTTGAGTAGCATTGTCATCTTAACAATCTTAAGTCTTCAAAGCCATGAACATAGGATGTCATTCTATTTATTCATGTCCTCTTTAATTGCCTTTAATAATGTTTTGTGGTTTTTCCTACACAAGTCTTTCACATTCTGAATTACATTTATTCTTACATATTTTGCTTTTTTAGTGCTATGAAAAGTAGAATTGTTTCATTAATTTTCTTTTCAGATTGTTCTTTTTGTAGATGTATACTGATTTTTCTGAGTTGATTTCATATCTTGAAACTTTACTGAAACTGTCTGTTCACTCTAACGTGTGTGTGCGTGTGTGTGCGTGTGTGTGTGCATGTGTGTGCGTGCGTGTGTGTGTGCGTGTGTGGTTGTGTGCGTGTGTGCGTGTGTGTGTGTGTAATGCCATGCCATCTCCAAACAGTGATAATTTATTTTTCTTTCTTTTTCTTGCCTAATTGCTCTGTCTAGAAATTTTTATATTGTGGGGAAAAAATGGTGAAAGAGGACATCCTTGTCTTGTTTCTGATCTTAGGAATGAGTCTCTCTCTCTCTCTCTCTCTCTCTCTCTCTCTCTCTTTGCTAGACATGTGATATTTTTCACTCTCCTATCAGAAATGAAACTTAAAGTTCATTTGAAAAGGCATGTGGGGTATGAATTCATGATGATGAGTGAATGACTAACATTAGGTCTTCCCTTTGGAACAATCCTTAGACTATTAGAACTTGTAGGAACCTCCAGGATTGTTGTAGCTAAAGATCCAGAATGATAAAGCAACTTGCTTAAGCCCACAATAGCTACTTGGATACCAAGCCAGAAAGGACTAGAAGTTGGGATTTCTGTCTCTCATCAAGAGATATTTCCATTCTAGCACACAAGAACACACACACACACACACACACACACACACACACACACAACAGAGGCCTTTGCAACTCTATGGGTGAGAGAAAGATTTCAAGAGAAGCAGGAGAGGCACAGAAAGGGGGGAAAGCTGGACTAGCTTTGAGGACAGGTCCTAATTGCTTCACAATTTGCTACAATGCACCCAGAAACAAGTTAGGTTGCACAATCTCTACCTTTTGGGGATTCGGGCTCATTCATTCATTCATTCAATCATTCATTTAAAAATATATGGTGAGCTGGGCATGGTGGTGCATTCCTGTAATCCCAGTATTTTGGAGGCTAAGCAAGAGGATCACAGGTTCGAGGCCAACCTCTGCAATTTAGCAAGACCCCATTTCAAAATAAAAAATAAAATAGGGCTGAGGGTGTAACTCAGAGGTAGAATGCCCCTGGGTTCAATTCTCAGTACAAAAAAAAAAAAAACGTGGTGAGTCCAGCTATGCATCAGGTGTCAGGTACTGGGAATCCAGCACTGAAGGGACAGGCGTGGTTCCTACCCTCCGGGAGCTGACATTCTAGAGAGCTGCTCACTCCCAGCTCCATCTTCAACAATTTCTTTTAATTCCCCATGGCGTGAAATGTGTCACAAGAAGTGGGAGCATTCAAAGGAGGCCAGAGATCTTTGTTACAGACTAGAACATGAAAATCACAGCAGCAGGAGCTAACAGCCACTCTGGGAATTCTCCAGGGATGGGAAGGGTGACTGGTGGCCCCTGTCTCCCTGGCAGACCAGATGATGGTGCTGAGCAGGAGTTCTTTAGCTCAGTTCCTGTACCTGAGGTCCTTGGAGCTCTCCATCATTCCTGTTTGAAGATTCTACCTCCAACCCTATCAGTGGCTGGGATGCCAGCCTTCATTTTGAAAAAGTCGTACCTAGATCCAAATTCAGAATCAGGCCTTGAAGTAGAATTTAGTCCTAGAAGCTGCAAAGAAAGCAATCGCCAGAACGTGGAGCTGGCGGAAGTCCAGCCTGGACCATCAGCACCGAAGGGTTGTTCCTCTCTCATAGCTGGGTCTCTCCACTCGGCCTGCTTCTGTCCTGCCATCCTCCTCTCTGTCCCAGCCTCAGCCCTAAGGGTTCAGGGGAAGGCCAGAGGCAGGAGTTGCAAGTCATCTCTTTCTTTAGCTTTCTTATGTTCCTGGGAAAAAATCACTTTACTGCTCTTGACCTCAGCTTTTTCATCTGAAAAACGGGAATGATTAGTTAAGATAATGCTTGCTACTTGCCAGGGTTAATCTTGGTTGTCAACTTGACTAGATCGACAGACCCCTGTAAAAATGGTAAAACACACTTCTGGGTGTGTCTAGAGGAGTGTTTCCAGAGACACTTAACTCATGGGCTCAGCCAATGGAGGGGGCAAGACCTGCCCTGAATATGGGCAGCACTGGAAGGAACAAGACAGAAGAAGGGGGAAGTTCGCACACAAGCAGGAGCTCAATTCTTCCTGAGCAGGTGTGTTCATGCTACTGCAATCACAACCGCTTCTCCGGCCTTTCAGCGTGGACTGACACCAGCGACTGCAGGGGCTTTCAGGTCCTCAGCATGGACTGGGGCTGCACCCTTGGACCCTCGTATTCTGAGGCTCCAGCTTCTTAGATTGAGCAGCTACTGGTTTCTCTGGTTCTCCAGCCTGCAGACAGCTTTTGTGAGACTATCCAGCCTCTGACCATGTGAGCCAAATCTATTAAATTCCCTCCCTTAATGACATAGATATTCTATCAGTTCTATTCAACTAGAGACCCCTGACTAATACACTACTACAACAGTCAAAGCCGCACATCTCAGAGGCTTATGACAAGGGGAAGTTCTCATTCACTGAAAGTCCGGCTGGGACTCCGTAGCATCACTCCGGGACCCAGGCTGGCAGAGGCTGTGCCATTTGCAATGTGGCTCCTGAGGATGAGGACGCCTCCCTGTTGACATCCAGCTGCCACACCAGGGAAGGGAAGGTGGAGTCAGGACTGCCTGTTATGATCTATGTTAACGGCATAGATCATTCGGTGCATGTTCCGTGGTGACATCGCACTGCAGGGAACACAGATGAATCTGTGCCTGGGGGAAGCAGGTTTGACCAATAGCAAGCCAGTCTCTGCCATGGGAACACAGCATCTGCTCTGTAGAGGGCATGAGATTGTTTTGCATTTTAATTAGATAACAGGTATCAAAATGTTTGGAAATATCAGCATTGTCCTGCACAGTATGGAAGTGTTGATAATTGTAATAATAATGATTCATTGTTTGTTCAATACATATTTGTGTAACACCTAGTACATGCTCTGGGCACTGGGAATTGAACCAACACAGAACCTGCACTGCTAGGGCCTTGCTGCTCAAACTGTGGTCCACGGTCCAGCAACAGCAGCAACCCAGGGGATGGGTTGGATATGGAGAAGCTCATACCACACCCCTCAGGAACTCACTCAGAGCCTGCATCTGAACAAGAGCCACAGGTGGCTCATGTGCCCATGTAGAGTTTGAGAGCAATGTTCCAATGAGGGGAAATGAGGATGTTGGTCCAGCAGCCCTGGTTACTTAGCAACAGTGAGTGGAGTGTAATGAGGCCAACTGCATCCCAGCTCTACTTCTTGCTAACTGCATCATCTCTGGCAAGTTAAGTAAGTTTCAGTTCAGCCGGTGTGGTGGAACATGCCTATAACCCCAGCTACTGCAGAAGCTGCGGCAAATTCAAGGCTAGCCTAGACAACTTAGACCCTGTCTCAAAATAAAATAAAAAGGGCCAAGGATGTAACTCAGTAGTAGTGTTGCCTAGTACTATGCTGTGTTTTGTTTTGTTTTTTCTCCAGTACTGCAAAGAAAGTATCAGTTGCTCTAATGGGAGTAATAATAGTTTTATTTCTCAGGGTTTCCAAATGGGATAAACCAATGAGACAATCCAAATAAATTCCCTCTCACAGTGCTGGGTATGCAGTTTGTGTTTAATATATGTTCACTAGCACTAATCTTATTATTGCTGCTCTTGCTCTCAGAGTTCATCCCTTTACCTTTTGTAAACCAACCTAGCACAAGGACAGTAAAAACATGGCTTACATCTCACTAGTTTCTTCTGTGATGCCCGTGGCAGACATTGCTAATCAACAAAGATTAGCAATTCCCGGAGCCTAGACTTGCCTTAGAATCTGTCTCACACAAGGTTCCAGATAGCTGTTACTAGCCAACTGATCCAGGTATGCAAGACAAAAACTGTGCCATCTCTGGTTGACTTGGGCATTCCCCAAACACGGATCTCCCCCTTACACTCCACAACATTGCGATTCTCCTGTGGGGGAGTAAACACGGGCTTGCTTTGCCTTTGAGTTACATTCCCAGCCCCCCCCCCGTGTGTGTGTGTGTGTGTGTGTGTGTGTGTGTGTGTGTGGTGTACTGGGGATTGAACTTAAAGGCATTTTACCTCCGAGCTATACTCCTAGCCCTCTTTTTTATTACATTTTTTTGTTTTGTTTTTGAAACAGGGTCAAGCTAGGTTGCTGAGAGTCTTGCTAAGTTGCTGAGGCTAGTCTTGAACCTGGGATCCTCCTGTCTCAGCCTCCCAAGTACTGGGATTACAGGTGTGCTCCACCACACCTGGCCCCAGCCCTTTTTATTTTGAGACAGAGTCTGGCTAAGTTGTTCAGGTTGGTCTCAAACTTGCAATCCTTCTCCCTCAGCCTCCCAAGTTGCTGGGATTATAGGGTGTACCACCATGTCCGGCTACCGTATTCTTATTTACTTAGTGACTGAAATAGAGACAGGGAAGAGAGGAGGGCAAAGATCCACAAGAAGTGTCTAGGCTGGAGACAATAAGAACTGTGAGGTCGTTAACAAATCAGGGGACTCAGGAGACTGGGCTCAACTCAGAGTTAAATTTAGGGGGTCTTGCTGGGCGTGGTGGCACATGCTTGTAATCCCAGTACTTAGGAGGCTGAGATCGGAGGATTGCAGGTTCACAGCCAGCCTCAGCTACTTAGTGAGGCCTCCGAAACTTAGTGAGACCCTGTTTCAAAATAAAGAATAAAAAATAGGGCTGGGGGTGTAGGCCAGAGGTAGAATGCCCCTGAGTTCAATCCCCGGTACCTCAAAAAAATTGGGGGGGTCTTTAAGACATCCAAATGGGAATACCTGGAAGGGAAATGAAGATGCAAGTCTGTACTTAGAAGAAGCATCTGGGCCTGGCCACCAACAGTGGCAAACACAGTTGATGGCCTAACAGCTACTCCTCTCTGTGTTTAGCTACACGCACCCCACTTCTGTTCCTCCCTGTGTTTAGTTACATGCACCCCACTTCTGTTCACACGTAGAGTGGACATGTTTTCAGAGGAGGCCGGACTCTAATGGAACCTCAGACCCTGGCCCTAGTGGATGAATCCTGATAAGCCCAGTACAACCATAGGTAATTCCATTCTCCTTGCCAGTGTTTAAGACCAGAAATATAATACAATTCTGAACGCAGTAAGAGAAGTCTGAAAGGAGGCTTCTAGAAAAGCCATCTTCACTTTTCTTCTTCTTTTTTTTTTTTTTTTTTTTGGTACTGGGGATTGAACCCAGGGGCATTCTACCTCCAAGCTATATCCTCAGCACTTTTTTTATTTTTTGTTTGGAAACTGGGTCTTGCTAGGTTGCTGAGAGTCTTGCTAAGTTGCTGAGGCTGGTCTCAAACCTGCAATCCTCCTGTCTTAGCCTCCCAAATACTAGGATTACAGCTGTGTGCCACCATGCATGGCTCATCTTTATTTTTTAAGAGGTTTGAAGAGAGGCTCTCCTCTTAGTCTACCTCTACATGCTGCTCTGTGAGGAGGCTGAAGCTGCTGCAGTTATCTTGTGACCATGAGGCAACAAACCTGAGGGCAAAAACCGCCGCGCAGAGGATGGCGGAACGGAAAGATGGAAAGAAATGGCAGGGGGGAGACCATGAAGCTGCCACCCAGTTCTTGAGTACCAGAAACCACCGCAGGAATCCCGGCTATGTGACCATCAATGTCCTCCTTATTCAAACCAGGTGAGTTCATCGTTTGCTGTGAAAAGTATCCTAGCCAATCTACCACCTATGCATGTAAATATCTATAGGACAGAGGTGACCAGTTATGCCATGACAGTGTTTGTAGGGTTCAATGGAGTGGGCAGAGTGAGGAGTAAGCAAAGGGGAAGGCTCACAACATAGAGGGAGAAAAGAAAAGAGCAAAAGAGACAGAGGAAGAGCGCCGCTGGGGGCTGGCGAGGATCTGCACCCCAGGTCCTGCAAGCCAAGTACACGAGGGGGTCAGGAAAAGATAACTGCTAAGTGGAACAAAGTCGTGCAAAGAAGTCGAGACGAAGCCGGGCGTGGGGGCGCACGCTTGTCATCCCAGTACTTGGGAGATTGAGACAGGAGGATCGCAGGTTCGCGGCCAGCCTCAGCTACTTAGTGAGGCCCTCCACAACTTAGTGAGACCCTGTTTCCAAATAATGAATAAAAAATAGGGCTTGGGGTAGAGCTTGGAGGTAGAATGCCCCTGGGCTCAATCTCCAGTACTGCAAAAGAAAAAAAAGTCAAGACAAATGACTTCTGCCCCATCCAGGGGTACAAGAGCGGTGGGGGAGGGATCATTATTTGCCCGCTTTCCTTGTGATTGGTTGGACAGCTCAGCCCCCCTCGCTGGCCACTCCACAGTGGTAGGGACAACCCCAGTGTCCAGGGCATGTGAGAGACACGTGTCCAGGGCTTTGGGGACTGTGGAGTTTACAGAATGCTGTCCATTGTCACACCAAAGTCCTAGCAGAGTCCTGACCCTATCTGGGGCAGACAGAACATGAAACACAGTTGTGTTTATCAGTTGTGACTGGAGGAAAGTCACAGAGAACAGCCCCTGCTTCCCGGCGCGCTCCCTGCGTCTCCCTCCTCCTTCCTCCTGGCCCCCGTACTAGGATACTCTGTGCATCCTAGCCTCTCATCACATGCTTCCCCTGCTACGGAATGTCCTTCCTCCTCATCCCGTCTCTGCTTATTAAAATCTCTCTTCCTGTCCTTGAAGACAGTGCCTTCTCCGTGAAGCCCTCCCAACCTCCCCAGGTGGAAATCATGGCTGACACTTCAGTGCTCCCATTCCACTGGGCCTGGGCGTCACTAAGCACCAGGGAAGAAGTACTGCGGGCCTGTGTGATCTCCTGAAAGACAGATACATAGATCTATGCACAAACTCACCTGTACAAACAAAACTCAAAGCCTGTGCAGAGGATGGGCATGGTGGAGAGAGAGAGAGAGAGTGGCCCTCTCCTCCACCTGTGACCTCGCCCGGCCCCTCTTCCCTTCTCACATCTGCTACAGGGTGGAACGACCTTGGCAAGCAGCCTGGCTCAGTTACCCAGACACCGGCTCCGAGCAGCCCTCCCAGGCCTGATGTGCCCGGCCCACCTTGCCCATTTTCTAGAGTGAGTAAGGTCACAGACCTCCAGATAAACGCCCACTTCCTTTCGGGCTAGCCGCTGTCTGTGGCCTCCCCTGTCTTGGCCTCTCTCCTGGGCTCCAGGCCCAGGCCTGGCCACTCTGCCTTATCTCTCTTTCTCATTCTTTATCTGCCATGTTGTTTCTTTCTCTGTCTGCCCATCTCTCTCGGCCACTGTCCTCGTCCGGCCTCGTCTCCCTTCCTCATTCCCTAGCCTCCATAACCTAAAGGAAGACCCCCCGACAAAAACAAAGAGGCCTCCTTGCGAACAAGGAGTGAGAGGACTTACCAGCTCTGGGGGGCCTGGGAAACAGACCCGGACGAGAAGAGACTTTAGGGGGTCCTGAGCAGCAGAGAAACAGTCCCATGTGCTGCAGACGTGATTAGAACTCGACTTGCAAGTGCCTGTAGAATCCAAGAAGCCTGAGCCAGAAATGCAACCGCGCCTGATTCCTTCCTTCCTCCCTCCCTCCCTCCCTCCCCCCCTCCCTCCCTTCCTTCCTTCCTTCCTTCCTTCATTTCTTTTTTGGCACTGGGGATTGAACTCAGGGGCATTCTACCTCCAAGTTACATCCCCAGCCCTTTTTATTTTTTATTTTGAAATAGAGTCTCTCTAAGTTGCTAAGGGTCTTGCTAAGTTGCTGAGGCTGGCTTTGAACCTGCAATTCTCCTATCTCAGCCTCCCAAGTACTGGGATTACAGACATGCACTACCACGCCCGGCTCTGGCTAATGTCTTAAACCAGTGGTCTACTTTTTTACTGTGTACTCTTGGCTGGGGGTGTAGTTCAGTGGTAGAGCGCTTGCCTAGCATGCACCAGGCCCTGGGTTCCATCCTCAGTACTGAAAAAAAAAAAAGAACAGTTGTCTTATTGTGTATCCTTCTTGGTTTAAAAAATATGAGTGAGCAGTACCCTTAATATATATATATATGTCTATTTATTTATAAATCATAAATAAAATCATCACTTGTGACAAAGAATGTCAGTTGCCTCCCAAGATCCCGTTTCCCTTCTTCCAGTGTTAATCCCCTTCAGTTTTATCTGGGCCACAACCATCCAAAATTAAGACTCTATTTTCCATCCCCTAGCAGAGGGTTTTGACCATTCGGATTAAGGTTTTTGTTTTTTTCTTTTTTTTTTTTTCAGCAGTACTAGAGATTGAATCCAGGGGCATTCTACCTCCGAGCTACACCCCCAGCCCTAATTTTTTATTCTTTATTTTGAAACAGGATCTTGCTAAGTTGCGGAGGGCCTCACTAAGTAGCTGAGGCTGGCCGCGAACCTGGATCCTCCGGTCTCAGCCTCCCAAGTACTGGGATTACAAGCGTGTGCCACCATGCCCGGCTTGGTCTATGGGTGTTTGTTTGTGTGTTTGTTTGTGTGTTTGTTTGTTTCGGTTCTGGGAATGGAGGTCAAGGCCTTGCACATGTTGGGCAACTGCTCTACCACTGAGCTGCATCCCCAGCTCTTTTTATTTTATTTTGAGACAGGGTCATGCTAAGCTGCCCAGGCTGGCCTCACACTTGTGATCCTCCTATCTCAGCCTCCTGGGTTGCTGGGATTACAGGCACCAATGGGATCTGAGCAAAGTGAAGAATAAATCCTTGAACCTGCCCTTTTAGCTCACTACGTTCAGGCTGCCTCCAAGGGAATGGCTTGCTAGCGAGCCATCTCGAACTCTGGATTAGTCTAACAATGGTGAAGAAATGAGAAAGGAGGAACCAGAGTCCCTGGACAGTCTGATGGAGCAGAGACTTCATACTAACCTGGCTATATGCTTCTAGATACTTCTCTCTAATTTGGGCACCACTGTCAGGCCACGGAACCTATTTTTTAACTATATTGTACTTTGTGTGTGTGGTACTGGGACTGAACCGAGGGGCATTCTACCTCCAAGCTACACCCCTGCCCTTTTTGTCTTTTATTTTAAAACAGGGTCTCACTAAGTTGCTGAGAGTCTCACTACATTGCTGAGGCTGTCCTCGAGCCTGCAACTTCCTGTCTCAGCCTCCCAAGTACTGGGATTACAGGTGTGCACCACCACACTCAGTCTATGTCATACTTTTATAATAACATTGTGTACAGCATAGAACTCACGTGATATATAGACTATGAAAATGATGATATCTTTTAAATTTTTACTTTAGAATAAGTTTAGGTTTGGGGGGTGTCAAGTGCCCAGCCCAGCTTGACTCAGCCACCGTTGAGAAGCAAGCCACAGCAACCACAGTGCTGACCACAGATCACTCATCCCAGGCAGCCATGAGACTGAGACAGAAGGATCACAGGTTCGAGGCTAGCCTCAGCAATTTAGTGATGCTCTCAGCAACCTAGCAAGACCCTGTTTCAGAACAAAAAATAAAAAGGGCTGAGGATGTAGCTCGGAGGTAGAATGCCCCTGGGTTCAATCCCTGGTACCTCCCCCCCACACACACACACAAAAAAAAACAGGTGTGGTGGCACACATCTGTAATCCCAATGCTTGGGAGGCTGAGACAGGAGGATCGCAAATTTGAGGATAGCCTCAGCAACTTAGTGAGACTCTCAACAACTTAGGGAGACCCTGCTTCCAAATAATAAATAAATACGGCTGGGGGTATAGCTCGGAGGTAGAATGCCCCTTGGTTCCATCTCCAGCACCACACACACACACACACACACACACACACACACACAAACACACACAAACACCCACTGATCTAAACTTTGAATGTGTCATGGAAAAATAAATGCTAATGTTCTACACCAAAGGAAAAAAAGATTAACAGAGAAGTAAAGACAGTACAACAGATTTCTATATACCCCACTCCCAGTTTCCCTCATTACTAATATCTTACATTACTATGGTATATTTGTTACAATTAATGAGCCAATATTGATTGCTGTTATTAACTAAAGCCCCTGCCTTACAATGGTATTTTTAATTTTTATTTTTCAATGGTCCTTTTTATTTATTATTATTATTATTATTATTGTTATTATTATTGTTGTTGTTGTTGGTACTAGGTATTGAACTCAGGGCATTCTACCTCTCTGAGCTACACCCCTGGCCCTTTTTATTTTTATTTTTTATTTTGAAACAAGGTCTTGCTAAGTTGCTGAAACGGGCCTCGAACCTGCGATCCTCATGTCTCAGCCTCCCAAGAACTGGGATTACAGGCGTGCAGCACCATGCCGGGCTACAGTGGTGTTTTTTAAATCAATAGAAGTTTACTATTTTCTTCCTAACCCCATGCAGCTGTTACACCCTGTGTAGGACACCAGAGCCTTCGATGCTCGGCCCTCTATATCAAGGCCTCTCCATGAGTCGTGCAGCTCAGGCATGAGGCATTGAGAGGGGAAGCCGGGGAGGGAGGCCATGTGTTCCTTAGGACAGTCCACAGGGCCTGAGCGCTGAGCAGGCGGTGGAGATGGAGCAGTGGTATCACCGGGTATGAGTTCAGAAAGCTCACTGGATGTGGTGCCATGGAAGTCGGAGGCTGCCAGAAGAGACAGAGGCTGATGGAGAGAAGGGTCTGGTGTTTCCAAGGTGGAGACCAGGTATGCACCACTTGGAGACACCAGGAGTGGGACGGAGGTGGCACTGGCGGCGAGGTAGCATCTGGTTTGCATTAGGGATGTGGGCTGAGGGGCAGCACAGAGCAAGGCTCAGAGTCAGGGTGGTGGGTGGTAAATGTCCGCCCCAAGTGAGGGTTACTTTCCTTGTCCCAGAACCTGTCTGTATTTCTCAAAGCCCAAGGCTCCGTCTGTTCTGTGTGGCTCCTCATTACAGCAGTGGGATTTTCCTGGACCCTTGGGAGTCCATGGATCTGGAGGGAAGCCATATTTTGAAGAAAACTTACAGCAAGATACCACTTCCCAGGGCAAGCCAGGAGATAAGAGTTCTCAGGAGAATCGAGTCTTTTCTGGCATCTAGGCTAATGAGGGCACCCACCCACCCCGTGCACCGAGCATCTCTTTCTGTCAGCTTCCGTTCCATCCCTGATTCCCAGCAAGCAGTAAACGCAAGGTTTCACATAGCTGTGCAGGCAAGAAGCCTGTGGGCTGAAGGGGTTCAGGAAGCAGGGCTCTTGAGTCATCTGCATTTTTTCTCATTGGGGAGAAATGAGCCCAGGGAGTGTGCCTGCTGGCCTGGCATCCCAGTCATCATTTAGGTCTGGTTTGTACAATTAGAGGCACATCATAAGGTCACAGACAGTCAAAAAATGATGGGACATAGGATCCTTATCACTTGGTATTGAAACAACTTGTTTAGTGGTCCAGCCCGTGAGCATCCCTGAAGGTGGAGGCTGGGTCTTGTTCCTTTTGGATCTGTGTCTAGCCCAGTAACTGGCATGCAATAGGTGCTCAATAAGTGTGTTGGATGAATTGTCCATTCAACTACCACTTACCTCATTCATGGCAGACCCGGCTGAAGCCTCCGTATCCTCAGCCTTGGGCCTTAGTATTCTTTTTGCTGCATCAAATTCTCTCTGGACTTGAGTCCAAACTAGCAGAAGTTCCGGCTACTTCTTGGTTCTGTCAGCCATCTTGCACCTTCACGCCAAAAATGTCCATGCTCCCCCCTTCTCTGGTGCTTCAACTAGGCTGATTAGAGTTGGAGCTAGTAAAGGCAGAGTAGTCATCAGGCAGGGCTCCTGGCTTTCGGCAGTCCTCTTATAACTGCAAAGGTCCAAATAATAAACAGTTCGATTCAAGCTCACAATTTCCCATGAGCCCATAATGCTTAGAGGATAAAATCCAAAATCTTTAGGGTAGAATTAAGGTTTTCTGTAATCTGGCTGAATCTCCTAGGCCTCCACCAGCATCCTCTCACTCGAATCCTAACTCTAAACACATACTTGTCCCAAACATCCATGTCTTGGTCTAATTTAATATTTTCCATTCTTTACATGCAACATTTCTTGGTCCCATGCCTTTGCCCAAATCTTCCTATGCCTGAACCTCTCACTATAAAAATTCTACTGTCCTCCAAATTCTCTATCAAATCCCACCTCCCTCCCTAAACTTCCCAGACTCCCCTTTGCTACCTGCTGGGTGGTGATGGCAATCTCCCCCATCCTCTATATCCCCACAGCTACCATTACTCCCAGTATCACAGTTAGTTTGTACACCTGTGTCCCCAATGTCACTCTGGTGTGTGAGAGCAGGGATCTTGGCCTCTTTGTTTTCTCTCTCCCTCACCCAGGATACCTCTGCTACATCCCGTGCTGAAGAAGGTTGGGTAGGATACAGTGTCCGGTAGCATTTTGTCTGTGTTGGAAGAGCAGCACTTTCTTATTGGTTCACACTCTGAATGTGAGCATCCCATTCCCAAATGGACCATCTTTCTCTCAAATTAGATGAGATCATTAATGCGCAAGGAGGTGATGTTGCATCTGGGGAACCATGAGATTGAGCAGGGGAGCCTATGAATTAGCTTGTCTGCTAATGGTGGGAACCTCTAGACCCAAGAGGAGGGGACAGCTTGGAGGCCGGGCTGGGAGAAATTGGCTTAGGTCTCCCTGATGACCCAACAGTCAGGAGGACTGAGTTACAGATTCACAGGCAGCTCATTGGATCCAGAAGAGGAGAGGGAGCAAGTCAAGCCACCCCCGCGAAGTGACTTCTCCCCCTTGTCTCCTCCTCTCCATGTCCATGGCTCTGCTCTCTCCTGCCACCGGGGAGAAGACACAGACAGTAGAGACAGTGTACAGAAGACATGGACATGCAGCTCTTCCCTTTTTGGAATCCTCCTCAATATCCTTATAAAGATGGGTGCCAAATTCACCACACTAACCTTTATCTGTAACCCAGGTGGAAATAAAACATAGAAATTTAGTATTCTTGGTAAACCATCTGTGACACGAATGAATGATTTGTTGAATGAATGTCTAAAATAAAACTGTCTCCCCTGTGGAAGGGTCTTCCTGCTGCAAGTCATGAGGATTGTTTTGTCTTGTGGCACTGGGGATTGAACCCAGGGACATTCTACCTTCCAAGCTACACCCCCAGCCCGATTTTATTTTTGTATTTTGAAATAGCGCCTCTCTAAGTTGCTAAGGGTCTTGCTAAATTGCTGAGGCTCTCGACCTGTGATCCTCCTGTCCCAGCCTCCCAAGCACTGGGATTACAGGCATGCACCGCCACGCCCAACTTCATGAGAATTCTCATTGCACTCAGGGTCACCGCCTCCTACCTCTCTACCTCTTACCTCCTGGAAAGGCCTCCAGATAGGTTCCCCTGCACACCCTTACAGAAAGCACCTGGTGAAACCCAGAACATCACAGAACCCCAGAGCTTTAGCAGAGCTAGTTCCCGTCAGTGTCCTTCTCCCCATACGCAGCATGCCACCCCCTTCCCATTTCCTCAGAATGCCTCCGGGGCCCTTGGATGGAAAGCGCTTGGCAGCTCCCTGGCTTTCCCAGGCAGCCCCAGTGCCCTGGGCTCTGAGTGCTGGTGACCTTCGCCCCTACACAGCCATGACTGTTGGGCCTGGAACCAGAGTCATTAAATCTTTCTCTCTCTCACTCTCCAGAGAGGGGTAGGGTGGACTGGCTTCTGGGAAGTGGCCGGATTCCCCACCCCTTTATGCCATGCTCAGGCTGACTCTGGGCAAGGATGGTAAAGCAGGCTGGGGTGAAGCTGCCCAGGCTTCCCTGGGGGGGGCACCCTCACTTTCCTCTAGGTGCCATCAAGTCACCCTCACTGTCATAAGGAAGGATTGGCCTCTATAATACAAAATCAGGAAGAAACTTGAACCAATTCCGTTTAGCTTTGGAGAGCTATGTGATTTTTTTAATCTTCTTGCAGCTGACTTTCCTGATTTGAATGAGCATCAAAATCCACATATTCTAGTCAAGCTTGGGGGCACGTGCTTGTAATCTCAGTACTTGGGAGGCTGAGACAGGGGAATTGCAGGTTCAAAGCCAGCTTCAGCAACTTAGTGAGGCCCTCTACAACTTAGTGAGACCTTGTTTCAAAAATAAAAAATAGGGCTGGGGTGTAGCTTGGAGATAGAATGCCCCTGGGTTCAATCCCAGTACCATAAAAAAATTCATGTATTCCCTGAATAGGAATGGAGGGAAGCCTATTTCTGATGAACCCTGGCTACAGACAAGTCTCAAGACAGACTTTCCACGTGGAAATATTCAAGAGGCTGTTCTCCGAGAAGTTTTTTTTTTTTAATTCCAGGAATAGGCTTGAGTCTAAGTGCAATATTTTCTCTGCTTTGAAAGCAAAAGCAGTCATAAAGTCTTGATGCTGGAAGGGGACTCTGAGACCATTGAATAGAAGCCCCTCCTCATGTCGAGGAGGAAGCCGAACTCATGTTGTTAGTAGGGTGGATAGACTGCCCTTGAAATAGGACAACACATCTCTTCTCATCAAAACTTCAAGTCATATACACCTGTACCCAGAAAGTAACCCAGGTACCCAGGTTCTCTTCCCCAGCAGCTCTGCATAAAGATTTATGTCCAACTGTTATTTTGCTGCACCTGCTGGGTGTGTCTTTTTTTTTTTTGTATGTGTCGTTATGTACATTTAATGACTTATTTCCCCTATTAACCTATCAGCTGAAGAAAAAAATGGAGCCTTTGGGTATCTGCTTGTAAACGCCATGTTAATGACACATTAGCAACTTGGCACTAACTAACCTCCTGCGGGTGACTGTCCCGATATCTCCAGCAGCCTCGGGGGGCGCAGGTCCTGACTGCTACTTTCCAGCTGTGTGATCTTGGGGATGTGACCTAACTTCTCCCCAGAAGTGTTACTGAGGAGGGGTGCCACAAGGGAGGGCTTTAGTTCCCATGATTGGCACAGTCCCCCCAAAACATACACTGGGTAAAATAAAAACAAGGCACAGTGAATTTCAACTTTGGGATAAAATCTCCTGGTATCCCAACAACCAGATTAGAACCCATAAATCCCACTTATTAATTAAAATTGTAGAGCGACTGCTGCTGCCTTACTCTGAATTTCCTCATCTGGACAAGGGGGAAATAATAGAGTATAGGCTTATTAGAAAAGTTGAATGGGATAATCTATTTGAAGCACTTGGCACTTTGAAAAACTATTGAATACATGTTAGCAGCAGGTGCTGTAAGTGAGGTTAGGAGATAGATGATAAATAAAAGCTAGCCCCGCCCTCAGCATGCTCTCAGCTCTGCAGAGGATGCGGGGGCATTAAGTGGCTATCTGTTACCACTGATGGACTAACAGAAGAATGGAGACGACGCTGTGAGCTAGAAGGGGAGATGATTACCGCATGCTGTTTAGGGAGGTCTGAGAAGATTTCCGAGAAGTTACAAAGGTTGAGCAAATGCTGTATGAATGGGGTCTCCTAGACAGGCGTGTATCATCCTAGCTAGAAGGAATGCCTGTGTGGGGTGGGGACAGAGGCTTTAAACTGCCTGGCACCTCTAAGGTGTGTGGGTCATTAAGTAAGAGAAGTGAGAAGTAGCAGGCAGTGAGACCACAGAGGGACAGAAACATGTTTATGAGCTTTGCATAAACATGACACCCGCCAGGTGCAGTCACGGCTCCATTGCTGATCGGCTGCTATAGCAAATCCCCTCACCTCTCCAAGAACCATTAGGAGGAAGGAGGCAGCTACAGAAAGGGACATTCTTCAGGCTACCGTGACATTCTGGAAAGACGATGGCGAGGGGGCTGAGCCAGTCCTGGGAGCAGTGGAGATGCCACAGCAAGGAGAGGGGCAGAGTCAGTCGGTGAGCGTAGACTTAAGAGAAGCGAGTGGTGGTGGGAAGGAACTAAGGGGGGGCCCTAGCCAACTAGAATTATAAGGTCTTTGCAAATGAGAATTAAGAAGGGGGGGAAATGCCGGGTGTGGTGGTGCACGCTTGTAATCCCAGTACTTAGGAGGCTGAGACTGGAGGATCGCAGGTTCGTGGCCAGCCTCAGCTACTTAGTGAGGCCCTCCACAACTTAGTGAGACCCTGTTTCAAAATAAAGAATAAAAAATAGGGCTGGGAGTGTAGCTCTGAGCTAGAATGACCCTGGGTTCAATCCCCAGTACTGCAAAAAGTTATAATTTTATAATTATAAAAATTTTAAATGAAAAAGTGGAAAATAAATAAATAAAACCATGTTATATGGTTTAAATTGGTCTTAAAATGTTGCATACTGCAGAAAGGGACATGGGTCTTTTTATGAGGCCGGTCGATGTCAGGGGCCCGGCCGTGAAAACTGCCAAGGCCTAGGAGGACAGAACCGTGCGCAGGACTGCTCTAACAGCCCAGGGCGCGGTAGCAGTCACCCCTTGGGTAGACTTTTCAGATGGCTGCATTTCCCGGGCTCCCTGCGCTGGGGTCACCCTTCCTGGCTAGGTAGCCAAGCAGAAGGGAAACTGAGGAAGTCCAGCACATACACCGCCCATGGGAGCAGAAGGGAGAGTCCCTGCTGTTTGGCACCTCCTGAGGGTAGAGCTATGTATGTGTTTGGGGGAGGAGAGAGAAGGGCTAAGGGGGTCTTTGCACCCCAGGAGCAGCAGGGAAATCCACAGCCTTTTCGTATGATTCTAGCCAAGCAAAGGGCCTCCTTGACTGGAAGAAGAGCCAGCCAGGGCCTGCCAGGCTCAACTCAGCTCCTGTCTGGATTTGATGGGTGGGGTGCACCTTCTGCCTAGCCCGATGGTCCCAGACCTCTCTGGATCCCACCCACAGCCTCATCCTGGCTGCTCAGAGCCCCCCACGAGCTGCCTAAGCCTGGAGCAGGCGGCTGTCCCCGGGCCGAGCACAGGCTGGCAGGAGCAGGGCTGAGTCCTCTAGCTCTCTACCCTCCAGCTGTCGCCCCCCCTCCATGCCCACGGGCGCCATTTGGCAGAGAGTGCCCCCCCCACCCCCAGCCCAGCCTGGTCCAGCAGGCGCGGCTTCAGTTTCCCCAGAAACTCTGGCTTTCCCCGGCTTAGGAGCAGGCCAGGAAAGAGGGAGGTGGGCAGGTTCTGCCGGCCACAGGCTTAGCCGGCCACACGCCTCCCTGAGTTCCAACTGCTGCTGGCTCCTGAAGCCCCTCTCCTCCCCTGGCTTCTGGCAGGGCACAGCCACCGCAGCTGCAGAGGCTTTGGCCCACTCTGCAGAGGGGGATGGGCAGCCTATTGCTGGTTCCTTTGCCTCCACTTCCTGAAATGCACTGTAACAACTATCACACTGAAGTGTCCCTTTGAACCTTTGCAACAGCTTTCCAAACTATCTCCCTTGATCCTCCCCGTGTCCCCATGAGGCAAGCGGCATCATCAAGATGAACCCCAGTACTTGTAAGGTTGAGACGGGAGGCTCGCAGGTTTGAGGCTAGCCTCAGCAACTTAGCAAGACTTTCACAACCTAGTGAGACCCTGTTTCAAAAGTTAAAAAGGGATGTAGCTCGGATAAAGAATAGCCCTGGGTTCAATCCTCAGTACCACACACACTCAAGAAAAAAAAAAAAAGATGAACCTCTTTGGGCCAAAGGAAAAGCAGAGACATCAGGGGGTGAGATGACCCAGGGCTCTTTAGCAGTGTGGACCCCAGTGGAGACTTCCGGGTGCCACACCATCGCCACCACCACACATTCCATACCCTGCTGAAACCTCCCCGTGTACTCTCAGAGGCCACTGTGTGCAAGTGTCTTGGCACTTTCCACGGCGTTCCCCAGCATAGCAGGACCCGTTTAGGAAGCAGAGGGGGAGCTGAGGGTCAACAGTTGGCTCTCGGGATGCCTCACCGTGTCCAGCCCCCAGAACCTGACTTCCTGTGTTTTGCAAAGAATGAAGCTCTTTCCAATCTTGCTGCCCAATTCTCTGTCCTGGGCAAGGTTTTTGTTTTTGTTGTTGTTGTTTGGTACTAGGGATTGAATCCAGGGCACTCTACCTCTGAGCTACACTGCCCCAGCCTATTTTATTTTTTACTTTGAAACATGGTCTCCCTAAGTTACCTTATTCTGCTGGCCTTGAACTTTCGATCCTCCTGTCTCAACCTCCCCAGTACTGGGATTACAGGCGTGCACCACCACACCAGGCCCAGATAAAGTTTTTCTTTATCAACATGAAACCCCCACAAAGAAAGATGCTTTGTCTGTGTTTTCCCACAGAGTTAATAGAAAGCTTTGTAAGTAAGGTAAAGGAAATTAGAAAAGATTGGGAAGGATAAGGGCGGAGGAATGTGTGTGGCTGGAGATGGAAGTTTCTGGAGCTTGCTCTGTATGCCTCTAGGTGGTTCCTTGCGTGGACTTACCGACGGGACCCTGCTCTGGTTTGAGATGAGAATGTTCCAAGGGCAGCTCATGACTACTCAGTCCTGAATCCACAGAGCCCAAATCATTGAGTCCATGCCTCTGCCTCCATACAACCCTATCCCTGAATTCCTGCAGATGAGGAGTCTGAAACCTCATCTTCTAGACCTCTGGAGAAGGGTTTGCCTTGATGATCTCTTCCTGGGTCTCTAAACGCAGATGGTTTCTCTGTTCTTCCTTGGGTCTAGCCTAAATCTGTCCCACTGCATTTTTAAAAGAGCTCTTCTATCCATGCGTGGTGGCACACACTTGTAATCCCAGTACTTGGGAGGCTGAGACAGGAGGATCTGGGTTCACAGCCAGCCTCAGCTACTTAGTGAGGCCCTCCATAACTTAGTGAGACCCTGTTTCAAAATATAGAATAAAAAATAGGGCTGGGGGTATAGCTCAGAGGTAGAATGCCCATGGGTTCAATCCCTAGTACCACAAATAGATAAAATAATAATAATAATAATAATAATAATAATAATAATATAGCTCTTCTTCTCTGGATCTCCGTGGAGGAGAGCAGGCATGGTGCCCACAGGCAGGACATTGCGATGCTGCTCATTTCCCTCTTCTCTTCCTCCTCTCCTCCCTTGTCCTTCTCCACCACCCGCTGCGCCACCCTGGGGATAGCTTGTCAGATGTTTTCACGGTGAGCCTTGCTGGCCTGCACTGTGCCTTCAACTGTTGTTGATTTTTGCTGCGAGGCTACAGGTCTCTCCTCGTGGCCCCGACAAGGGAAATCCCATAAAGAAGGATTTCACGGAGCTCCGGGGCTGGGGGGGTTCTTTCCCATCTGTCATTTTGCTTTAAGCCTTGACCTTTGTGTCCCCATGTAGACGGCACCAAGAAGAGGCTGGGGCGGGGAGCATGTCTGGTTTGGACCCCAGAGTGAGCTGCCAGCGAAGCAGAGCGACTGGTCTAGACTCGGGCGGCGTGGAAGTGAGAGACAAAGCGGGTGCACACGCTTCGGGGGTGTAGACGGAGGCTGGCAGGGGCAAGGAAAGAGTTTAAAGAAAGGAGAGCCTCTTGGTTTAGGAGTTCCCCTACAGCAGTAGAGAGGAAGAATAGCCTAGGAGGCCCCTGTTCTGTCCCTACCCAAGGAGCCTAGGAGCACCCCTAGCCAGAAACTCGGGGGTCTCACTGCTACCAAAGAAAACAGGTTCAGAGTCCAGAACATCAGGGTTTGAATATTGGTCCCTCTGAGTGCTTGTAAGTGGTTGCAACATGGCAAGCAAGCTTGGGAAGCAACCTTGGGCAAGGTGCTTAGCTTTTTTAACTCTTGCTGTCTTCATTCAAAACTCCGGGGTAAGCCGGGAGTGGTAGCGCACGCTTGTAATCCCAGTACTTGGGAAGCTGAGACCGGAGGATCCGGGTTCGCTGCCAGCCTCAGCTACTTAGTGAGGCCCTCTGCAACTTAGTAAGACCCTGTTTCAAAATAAAGAATAAAAAACAGTGCTGGGGGTGTAGCCCGGAGGTAGAATGCCCCTGGGTTCAATCCCCAGTTCCGCAAAAAAAAAAAAAAAAAAAAAAAAAGTCAGGGGTAGTAATGCAGTAATGCAGACTTCACAGGATTGGTTTGCAGATAAAAGTACTCAGCATAAGTCAGGCACAATGTTGCATGCCTGTAATCCTACTACTTGGGAGGCTGAGACAGGATTGCAGGATTGAAGCCAGCCTCAGCAATTTAGCAAGACCTTGTTTCAAAATTTAAAAAATAAGCCAGGCATGGTGGCGCATGCTTGTAATCCCAGTACTTGGGAGGCTGAGATAGGAGGCCGGCCTCAGCTACTTAGTGAGACCTTGTTTCAAAATAAAGAATAAAATAGGCCTGGGGGTGTAGCTCAGAGGTAGAATGCCCCTGGGTTCAATCTCCAGTACCACAAAAAATAAAAATAAAATAAAACAAAATTTAAAAAATAAAATTAAAAGGACTGGTGGTGTAGCTAGAGGTAGCAGGCCCATGGGTTTGATCTCCAGTACCACCAAAAGAAAAAAAAGTACTGAGCATAGCACCTGCAGGCAGGTAGCACTTAATCGTAGGTTTTTTGAGACGAGAATAGGACGTCAACATCAAACAGCTTAGCCTTGGACCCCTTTGCTAACAGGACCCCCCAAACCTCTCCAAAGGGGCGTCAAGCCAGGACAAACAGGCGATGGGAAAGCAAGCTCTGGGCTTTGATGCCAGCGAAGGGCCATCTTCTCCCCAACTTTCCCATGTCAGTCGATAGGGAGACTGAAAAAAAAATTACAGTCTCCAAGGCTCCAAGACAAAACACCCGCCTGGGCCTGGCTTTGAAAGGGCAAAGCCTTCGAGATGCACAAGGATTTTAATTGTTTGAAATGTTGGTAACATTTCATCTTCCAGAGACCTTGTTCATTTATCAGGGTTCTTAAAACCCTTTTGTTCATCGGCCTGTGATGGGGACAGAAAATGCTCTATCTGGTATCAGAGCACAGCTGTTCAGCCACCCAGAGACTTGGGGGAAAAGCCCTGAGACAGGGAAGGGGGAACGTCAGGGACACAAACATGGGAAAAGGAGCTGGGACAAAAAGGAGGTCGCGTGCACATGCAACAGCTGCCCCCCGAGAATATGCTGTTTGGGGAAGTGTGAGGAAAAGAACCAGCTTGCTGACAGCGGGGCCTCTGAGAAGTCCTGGTAAACACTGTGAGCAGGGCACAGCCTCAGGACCTGAGCCCCTTTGCTCCTCTCTGTAGGGTTCCTGGCACTGGGGCATGAGGCCCCCAGACAGGCCCCTAAAAATGTCTGAAGTAAGTGCGGAGCCCAGAGTAACAAATTCTTAAGGGCCAGTGTGGCTGGGGAAAAAAAGAGAAGTCTAGTGGAAAACTTTGTCCATCCAAGGCCACAGAAGACCAGGAAAGATTTTCTAAAAAGGGCTTTGATTGCTTCTGAAAGCACAAGACAGAGTGAGCAGGGCCAGGCCAAGGTGGGCACCGGGTGGCGCGAGCCATCGGTCGTGTGAGGTGAGGGCAGGCAGGTCCGAGTCTAGAATTTCTTTTCAGCTCTTGATTATTCAGTCCTGTGGTTCTTTACAAATACAGATGAAGGAAAAATCCCATCCACGCTTCTGAAATGTTTGGATAGTAGGGCATCTTTAAAATGCAATTCTATTTCACATTTAAAGCCATATTCTAAAAAGGGGGAAAGATAAGCCAGGCATGGTGGTGCACACCTGTAATCCCAGTACTTGGGAGGTTGAGAGAGGAGGATCACAGGTTCAAAGCCAGCTTCAGCAATTTAGAGAGACTTTCAGCAACATACTGAGACCTTGTTTCAAAAACAAAAAATAAGCCAGGCATGGTGGCACACACTTGTAATCCCAGTACTTGGGAGGCTGAGACAGGAGGATCACAAGTTCGTGGCCAGCCTCAGCTACTTAGTGAGGCCCTCTGCAACTTAGTGGGACCCTGTTTCAAAATAAAGCACAAGAAATAGGGCTGGGAGTGTAGCTTACAGGTAGAATGCCCCTGGGTTCGATCCCCAGTTCTGCAACAATAAATAAATAAATAAATAAATAGGGCTGAGGGTATTGTTTGGATGTAGAATGCCCCTGGGTTCAATCCCTAGTATCACTCACACACACAAAAAGGGGGGGGGGGAGTGGAAGATCAAGTAAATTGAAATACTTTTTGTTGTTGTTATTGTTTGCAGTGCTGGGGATGAAATCCAGGACCTTGTGCATGCTGGGCAAGTGAACTACCACTGAGCCCCAAGCCCAAGCTACATTTTTTAACAATGAAAATCAGAGTTACCTTGCAGGTGCATACTCATATGTGCACAGTAGTATGTGATACCAGTATACTATAGAAATTTTGATCACAAGCACCTGAGTCAGAAATATCTGGGTTTATATTTTTTTTGTGGTACCTGGGATTGAACCCAGGGGTGTACCCCCGGCCCTATTTTTTATCCTTTACTTTGAAACCGGGTCTCGTGAAGTTGCAGAGGGCCTCACTACATAGCTGAGACTGGCCGCGAACCCGGATCCTCCGGTCTCCGCCTCCCAAGTACTGGGATTACAAGCGTGCACCACCACGCCCGGCAATATCTGGGTTTAAATGCTGGTGTTGGATGCCTTAAGGAAATGTTTTGACCTCTCTGTGCCTGGATTCCTCGTCAGCACAATAGGAGTAAAGACACCTCCTTCACGTGGACGCTGTGAAGGCTACAGGAAGGACGACTTATGAAGTGTTTAGAAGAGGGTAGGAACCTAATGAGCCCCCCCAAATTAGAAGCTATGATCTTAATAAGATGGAGGCTTTAATGAGATTTTGTTACAGTAAGAGTCAGGAAACTTGGATGGTCTCAATTTGACCTCTGATTGGATCTCAAAGCACCTCCGGGCTCTGGTTTCCTCTATTGGAGGCAAATGATGCCCATCTACCCTCCCTGACGAGCATGTTATGGTCTTTAGTTCCCCTCATTCAGCAAGCAATCTAAAGCAAGAACTCTGAATAATCAGCTAAGCCCTCGACCTGATAACCTGAGACTTGATCCCCAACCTTGGATCCTGATTCTAACAAACCTGTTGCAGGGAGAAAGAGAAAGAGAGAGAGAGAAAGAGAGAGAGAGAGAGAGAGAGAGAGAAAATCAGGGAAACATTAAGGAATTACTGCTCAAATTTTTGGTTGTGATATTGTAGATATATATGTATGTATCAGAGGTTTTATTCACAGTTATGCATGGAGTATTTACAGAATGAATTATATGATGTTTGGATTTGCTTTAAAATCATCTGGCTGGAGGGGGAGCCAAGGCTGGGTATAGATAAGAGTATTGGCCATATGTTAATAATTATAGAAGCTGGAGGAGGGGTGCATGGAAGAAAGTTAACTATATTATATTCTCTAACTTTTATGTTTGAAGGTTTTCCATAATAAAAGAGAAAACAACACAAGCAATCTGGGTGCAGTGTCGCACGCCTATAATCCCAGTAATTGGGAGGCTGAGACAGGAAGATCACAGGTTTGAGGCCAGCCTCAGCAACCTAGGGAAATCCTGTTTCAAAATAAAAAGGGCTGAGGGTGTAGCTCAGAGGTAGGATACCCCTGGGTTTAATCCCCAGCACCTAAAAACAAAAAATAAAAAATGAAATCATTTCCCTCTTCCACACCCAGCTTCTGCTAAAAATAAAAAATAAAAAATAAACAGACAAAATTCAAAAGGGCAATCAATAATGATTAAGCATCTGTAACTGCAGCTGAGGGCCAGGTCAGTCCTGACCAGGACAAACAGATACCTTGGACACAGGGATGATGTACAGTAAAGGGAGAAAACTGGAAATGGGCAGATGAGCCCTTGGGATGTGAAAAGTCAATTTCTCCAGGCCACAGTTTCTTCATCTCTAAAAGGAAGAGGGGGCTCTGAAATGCCCCTTTCAGCATTAGCATGATGTGAGTCCTAGGGAGTCAAGTGGTCAGGTAGACTGCGCCAGACTCTGTGAATAGAATATTCACTTTCAAGTGAATGAAATCATTTATAGGTACCAGAAATGCTGTCTGACTGAAGAAGCACCACAAGAGAGCATCCAGCTAAGCAAAAAATCTTTTGTGAAGTATGTCTCTTCTTCCCCAATTTGTGACTTCATATTTGCTTGTGACAGTAAAAGTTCAATTGACCTTTGAAACATTTGGAGCTTGGAGAATTTCTTCCAAACTCCATTTTAATGAACTGACTATTACCTTGAGAGAAAAACAAGTATTTTATGTTTTTTTCAAAGTCAGGAGATTTCTCTCAGAATAGGGGTCTATTCTCCCATCTTGGCAAGCACAGAGCAAGGACTGTAGCCTTCCTGGTGAGCTCACAGGGTTCTGGCCTGAGGTCACCACAGACACCAGGTATCATTGTCCAGGAATGGAGATGTGGACACAGGGGTAGAGCTCAAGCAGTCTTCACTAAGGCCTCAGAACCTTCTAGAAGATGCATTTTCAATATTGGATCTTGTACGAACCAGTTTTATGGTAAAGTCTCCTATAAGTGAAGGACAGAAGAAAGAAGAGTAGTTAATAAAGGGCTCTTTGGCTGTATCAATGAATCAAGGTCCTTCAGTCAGCATTCTCACGGTTGTAACCCAAAATACCTGATGACCACAACTTAGAGGAAGGAAGATTTATATGCTCACAGTTCTAGAGGTTTTGGAGGTTTCAGTCCATATTGGGCCAGGTCACATCTGTGAAGTTCAGGACATGGTGGTGGAAAGCAGAGAGAGAGAGAGAGAGAGCGAGCTAGGGAAGGAGTGAGGAACATATATAATCCCCAAGGCCACAAACCCAGTGACCTCCCTCCTCCAGCCACACCCTACCTGCATACATTACCACCCAACAAATCCATCCATCCACCAGTGGATTTATCCACCAGTGATATTAGAACCTCATGATTCAGTCATTTCACCTCTGAACATTTGGCATTATCCATACATGAACTCTTCCTGGGGACAGTCTATATCTAAACCATAACACAAGATTTTACTAAAATGGATTTCCCCCTGCAGCCTAAGTCCCAACCACTTTTCAAAAGAGTTGGAAGTATGCCTGTAATCCCAGTACTTGGGAGGCTGAGGCAGGAGGATCGCAGGTTCGAGGACAGCCTCAGCAAGTAGTGAGACTTACCAATGTAGCAAGACCCTGTTTCAAAGTAAAAATAAAATCGGGCCGGGGGTGTAGCTCAGAGGTAGAATGCCCATGGGTTCAATCCCCAGTAACACACACACACACACACACACACAC
>PVJS01008255.1:0-53673 GCA_004027185.1 Glis glis | reverse complement strand
CGGCACTCCCCATCAGACCATCTACAGTGAGTAGGGGCTTCAGGCCGGGAAGGGGGAGCTCCTCAGTTATCCACCTGCCAGATTGAACCCAGGGGCATTCTGCCTACGAGCTACACCCACAGCCCTATTTTTTATTCTTTATTTTGAAACAGGGTCTCACTAAGTTGTGGAGGGCCTCACTAAGTAGCTGAGGCTGGCCGTGAACCCAGATCCTCCGATCTCAGCCTCCCAAGTACTGGGATTACAAGCGTGTACCACCACACCCGGCTAACCCAGGCTTCTAACTTCTCACTCAGGAACCGTGTGTGTGTGTGTGTGTGTGTGTGTGTGTGTGTGTGTGTGTGTGTTTTAAAAATCTTATAGGAAGATTCTACAGCCTCCCTAATTGATATTTACTGGTTTCTCTCAACATGAATAACTTCTGTCTTAATTAAAACACTGTTCCCATAACAGAAGCCGCCTTCCCTTTGCCTTGTCCAAGGATTCAAAAAACGTCTGGAGGCCAGGCATGGTGGTGCAGGCTTGTAATCCCAGTCCTTGGGAGACTGAGACAGGAGGATCACGGGTTCGCCGCCAGCCTCACCTACTTATTGAGGCCCTCCGCGACTTAGTTGAGACCCTGTTTCAAAATAAAGAATTAAAAACAGGGCTGGGGGTATAGCTTGGAGGTAGAATGCCCCGGGTTCAATCCCCAGTACCACAAACAAACAAACAAAAATGTATAAAAGAAAGACAAGGCATCTAAGAGGAAAAGGAGCCAGGCAGGTCCACAGACACTGAGGTTTAGCTCATGAACTTTGGGCAAGGTTAGCTAGGGAGACTGTGGGGATTCCTGTATCATTCCCTGGATTGGAATAGATGATCCCAGGGGAGCTGTCCAACTCTAAGCTTCTAGTATTCTAGCCTTATAAAAATTATCAAGAAAAAAGGTATTGAAGACAGAGTTCCCAGGTATGTTGTCTTGGTCAGTCTGACCAGGCACACCGTCCATCTACCCACTCACCTATCCATCCGTGCACCCATGCAGCCATCCAGCACGGTGACTGGGTGCTTCAGAAGTGCCCTGTATGAATGTCAGCTCTACTCAGTGGAGCTGAAAGATGTCTAAGCAGTAAAAAACCGAGCTCGCTGCACACTCACTGGCAACATGAGACATATGGAATGTGTTTTAAGATTGAGTTTGTGGAAAGCTGGATTACAATCCACAATAGTGGATTAGCTGTGATCCAAATGATGGCCTCTTCCTGTGCATATATAAGGGGGAATGGGGGAGAGGGGAGATGGGTATTGAAGAAGACAGGGTGCTTATTTTAGACAATGTAAAAATTGCTGGAGGATACAGAAGGAGGTAAACTGATCCGATGTAGTTCAAACAAAAGGAATCACAGGAGTAATTACAACCTCTATTTAGCTAAAATAAAACTTCTTATAGGAATTATGATTTCCTCTTTATTGTTGTAATGTTAGTCAACTACTTTGCTGTATGCACAGCATGAGTTCTGCTAGGAAGCAAAGGACCTTAAACCTGGTAGCCAGGTAGCTGCACAAGCAAAATTAACTGTGTGTGTGTGTGTGTGTGTGTGTGTGTGTGTGTGTGTGTGTGTTACTGAGGATTGAACCCAGGGGCATTCTACCTCCGAGCTATACCCCTAGCTCTATTTTTATTCTTTATTTTTGAAACAGGGTCTCACTAAATTGCGGAGGGCCTCGCTAAGTAGCTGAGGCTGGCCATGAACCTGTGATCCTCCTGTCTCAGCCTATCAAGTACTGGGATTACAAGCATGCGCCACCATGCCTGGCCAAAATTAACTATAAAATCTTATTTTTTTTTAAACTGGAGATTGAACCCAAGGACATTGTACCACTGAGCTACATCCCTAGCCCTATTTTTTATTTTTTATTTTGAAACCTCTAAGTAGCTGAGGCTGGCCGTGAACCTGTGATCCTCCTGTCTCAGCCTCCCAAGTACTAGGATTACAGGTGTGTACCACCATGCCTGGCTTGTTAAAATCTTTTCAAGTGTACCTTGTTTGGAGATAAATGGAGAGAGAAAAGCTCTGTTCGAATACTAAGCATGCTCCAGAATTCAAGCAGAACCAACACAAGCTGGAAGCCGAGGTTGTCCATCGGCTAATCTGGATATAGTTGATGTGTCTATAGCGCTGCTCATTTTATTCGATGGATGTTTAACAGGACCTACAAAGTGTCTAGCATCATGCAATGACTAAACAAGACAACGAGGCTCTTTGAAGGCCTCACAGTCTGCCTTTCCTCTTCATCTCCCAGCTTATTACCAGACTTTTAGGAAATACACTTTTTCTCCTCCCGTGGAGGGCCACCCTGACACCTACTACAAGATTATATGTGACTTAGCATGTGGCATGGTGGATTATGGTAAAGTGTTTTGATTCTCATGGGTTACAAGGACTGCCTGCACACAGGGATACTTAGAATACTTGTCTAGAATCATGGAATCCCTTTGCCGAAAGGGACCCCCAAAGACATGTCCTCCTGAATAAGATATGGAGGGCAGTCCAGGCTGGCTGTGGTGGGCATGATGTGAGGTCAGCCTGCTGAGCAAGCAGACTGAGCCCTGAACAGACCTTTCCCTTCAAATCCCCATCCAGTGGCAGGCTCAGAGGATGTTCTCAGCACTCGGTGGAGTGAATTAAAATCGCCGAGAAGCAGTAAAATGAACTGAACTGACATCAGATCTGTGTATGTGTGTGTGTGTGTGTGTGTGTGTGTGTGTGTGTGCATGTGCACATGTGTGGTTTTGTCTGAAATAGACACTAGTTAAGCATTGTGTTTTTGAGGAGATTATCACTAACCTGGGGAGGGGAACTCAGAGTCCAGGTTGTGGTAGACACCTACTTTTCCCACTTGATATATAAGCTTTGGTACCATTCAATCAGTTACCATATGTACTTCTGGAAGAAAGCAAAAAAATTATGTGTTAAGATGAAAAGATATACCTAGCACAGGGGCACACGCCAGTACTTGGGAGGCTGAGACAAGAGGATCACAGGTTTGGGGTCAACCTCAGCAACATAGAGAGACCCTCAGCAAGACCCTGTTTCAAAACTTCTTAAAAAGGGGTCTGAGGGTATAGCTCAGAGGTACAAGACCTCTGGATTCAACCTCCAGGACCCCTTTCCCAAAGTTTAAAAGTTACTGCACAGGAAGGAGGAAACACTGATGCATAGAGGTAAGTCTGGTGAGAGATCTGTAATTGCCTCATTGATGAATGTAAAGCAATGCTCTCACACAGATGGGACAGTGTGAATCTGTTGGGGTGTCCCCCCTACATAATTATATATTTCCAGTGAAATCTGGTTCATTTGATTTGTGTGCTTTAGTAAATTCTTTTTATATGCTTTTATTGGTACATTGTAATTTTACACCATAATGAGGTTCGGAGTGATAGGAGCAGGCATGCACACGGCACGTGGTGTGTTTCTGTCCAGATCCCACCCGCTCCCTTCCCCTCCCCAGACATATTATTGAGATTGGTATTGATAATTTTGTATATGTAATAGCATTATTTGAACTGTTTCCTTTATCAAGTCTCCTCTCCCTCTCCCTCCCTTAATCCTCTTCCACTATTTTACTGGAATCTCTCTTCATTTACCTGAAGTCGCTTTTGTTTCCCAAGTTCTCTCCAGCTTCCACATATGGAAGAAAACATACAACCCTTCACTGTCTAAGACTGGCTCATCTCACTTAGCATTGCATGTGCTCTAGTAAGTTCTTCATTTTGTTTTTTACTTCTTACTTTTTGTGGTACTAGGGACTCAACCCAGGAGTGCTCTACCTCCAAGCTACACCCCCAGCCCTATTTTATTTTTTATTTTGAAATAGGGTCTCACTAAGTTGCTGAGGGTTTCACTAAGTTGCTGAGGCTGGCTTCATACCTGTGATCCTTCTGTCTCAGCCTCCCAAGTACTGGGATTACAGGTGTGCACCACCACAGCTGGCTTAGTAAATTCTTGATTGAGATTTGTGTATCCAATCCCTCTTTGGATGACTGGTCTTGACAAGATGAAATTATCTGCCAGTGAGATCATACAAGCTCTCCTAGGACTCAGAAGACTGATGCCAGGAACCTCCCCAGTAACTACACACTTGTTCTGTATACAAGGTAAAACCTCCCACTCCTCAGAAATAGTAGGAAAGAGATGTTTGTTACCCCTGCTTATATCCTACATTTATTTATTTATTTATTTATGTGTTATTAGTGTGTGTGTGTGTGTGTGTGTGTGTGTGTGTGTGGTGCTGGAGGTCTAGCACCTGCTAAGCAAGTGATCCACCACTGAGCTATTTCCCCAGTGATGATTAACATCACTCTCTAGATCCTGATATTTCCACTTCCTCTACCTTCCCCAATGGGACTTTCTTTACTTGAAGCGTAGTTACCTTGGGCTCTTTAACCCTTCTTCATAGTATTATCTTTCTTTCGAGGACCTTGCAGCCTCTCCATCTATCAACTTATTTATTGTTTATTGGCTGTGAGAATAGAACAGACGGCATAATTTTCTACTTTTATAGCAGAAGTTGAGGCGAAGCAGTGATGGTAACAATGACTAGCTTTCTAGCGAATAAAACATATCTCATTACATCCTCAGGAGGACCAGATGAGTTAACGTTCCTTCCACCCCCATGTGACATAGGAAAAACAAATGTTAAGGAATGTAGAGAGCTGGTTCAAGGTCATGGGTCGTAAATGACCTGGAGGACATCTTGACCCAAATCCCATGCTCTTTCAGGGTCACACACACGAGACGCCTCCATCATGGAAGGGGAAGTCCATAAAGCCCGTCCAGCTCCAATAGGTGAACAGGTGGATCCAATAGTCAGAATAGCTATTTCCTTCCTTCTGCTGAATTCTCCCCTGGAATTTGTGCAGACCACAAAAACATGCCTGCTAAAGCCTCAAAGGGAAGGAAATCCATCTCTCTGACACTTTCTGAACTTTCACATTGGCTTGAATCAAGAGCCTGTGTGCCTGCAGTAGGTGCTCACTGTTCCTCTGTTGCTGGTTTTCTCTTTCTCTCTCTCTCTCTCTCTCTCTCTGTCTTTTCTCTTTCCTTCTTTCCCTCTCTTTCTTTCCTCCCCCTCTTTCTTTTGTGGTACTGGGAATTGAATTCAGAAGCACTATACCACTGAGCTACACTCCCAGCCCTTCTTATTTTTTTTAATTTTGAGATAGGTCTCACTAAGTTGCTGAGGCTGTCCTCAAACCTGTGATCCTACTGTCTCAGCCTCCCAATTACTGGGATGACAGGCATGTGCTACCACACCCAGATATGCAGGTTGTCTTCTATGGGGACTGGCCGTGGAGACCAGGAGCGTGTTTCCCATGCTTAGTGTCCACCCTGACCCCAAGCATCAGGCCGGCATGATGTCAACATGTGGGTTTGGCATAAACAGCAGGTCAGCACATATCACAGGTGCTCAACACTGCCCACCACTTTTGCAACTGTTAACCCATTTGATTCTTACCATAACCCTACAAAGTAGGCAGGAAAGCTGTTATATGCCCACTTAAGAGTGGAGGAAACTGAGGTTAGAGCAATGAGTTGCCCAAGGCTACAAGATTTGTAAGTAGCAGAACTGGTACCAGAATCCAAGCCTCCCCCCATCCCGGCTTCAGTGCCTCCTCCCTGAACCCTGCAGCATGTATTTTGCATTTGATTTTATCTTCTCGTACTTGTAATTAATTCTACCTTATCACTAAAATTGGGATACTTCTACTACTACTGAAATAATATTACCACTAATAATATAAGTTATTTGAGGAATTTTAAATATGTAAAGTACTTAGAATGTAACCCCTCAAAAACAGTTACTGAATGTAATTTTTTCTCAATGGGACTGAAAAGTCAGCAGGACAGAAATTACTTACCTATTCCCTATGTTTCTCTCAGGATTTACAACAAAATTAGCCATATATTTGAGACACAAAGACAAACTTCAATTTGGAGGAACTTAAATATCCTCTGTACCTAACCTACCTCACCCCACTTTCCAGAAGTTTCCCTCAGGGGAACCCTCAGTCAAACTTTGAAACAAATTAACTTTTTTCCTTGACTCTCTTCCATTCTCTTCTTTCTGGGCCTGCTTCCACCCTCCTTCCTTCTGTTCCACATCATTGCAACTTGGGTCTTATCAGGCTCTATAGTCAGTTAGCATCTAATAACTGCCTACCTGCTCTCCTCAGAGGTCTTCACACCAAGCCTACATGGGGTAGGAGAGGAGCCCTGGGCTTTAGGTCACTCCACCGGGTTCCACCACTTGCTAGACACAGACTGGGCATGTCCAACCTCTCCAGGCTGTGTTTGCAGAAGATGGATTAGAATTCCTTCCTGGACAGCCTCCCTGGGGGCTGTGAGGTCAAATGAGATGCACATAGAAATTCTATGGTAGGTAAATGGAAGTGTCCCCAAAGACCTTAAGAAAGATTTTTGGACATAAAATGTCGGACTCTCTAGACAAGCTAGACCCTTGAAAGACATCTCAGCATAGATTTTTAAAAATCACAAAGGCATTTTTATTGGGTTATTAGATTTTTTGAACTGAAGAGATACTTCTCAAAAGAAAAAATACAAATGGCCAACAAATATAGGAAAAAAATGTTCAACATTATTAGCAATCAGGGAAGTGCAAGTGAAAACTACACTGAGAATCCATCTAACTCCCATTAGAATGGGAATCATCAAGGATACAAACAATAATAAATGCTGGTGAGGATGTGGGGAGATAGGAGCCCTTATACACTATTGGTGGGAGTGTAAATTAGTACAATCGCTGTGGAAATCAGTGTGGAGGTTCCTCAAAAGACAAGGAATGAAACCACCATGTGATCCAGCCATACCACTCTTCAGTTTCTTTCCAAAAGGATGAAAGTCCGAATACTATAGTGATACACTCATACTCATGTTTATAGCAGCACAATTCACAATAGCCAAAATATGGAACCAACCTAGGTATCTGTCAACATATGAATGGATAAAGAAAATGTGGTTATATACAATGGAATTTCACTCAGCCATAAAGAATGAAATTATGAGCTGGGTGTGGTGGTGCACGCTTGTAATCCCAGTACTTGGGAGGCTGAGACAGGAGGATCGCAGGTTCGTGGCCAGCCTCAGCTACTTAATGAGGCTCTCTGCAACTTAGTGAGACCCTGTTTCAAAATAAAGAACAAAAATTCGGGCTGGGGATGTAGCTCGGAGGTAGAATGCCCCTGCATTCAATCCCTAGTACCGCAAAAAAAAAAAGAACAAAATTATGTTATTTGCAGGAAAATGGATGAAACTAGAGAATATTATGCTAAGTGAGATCAGCCAGTCTCAGAAAGTAAAGGGTCATATGTTTTCTCTCCTATGTGGAAGTTAGAGAGAAAATAGGAACCAAAAGGGACTTCAGATAAATGAAGAGAAAGACCAGTAGAATAGTGGAAGGAGATTGGGGAGGGAGAAGGAGAGGGGGGAAAGGAGGATTGAGGAGGGAAACAGTTCAAATAACGTTATGTCCATATATGAAAGTATCACTCCCAATCTCACCAACACGTGTGGGGAGGGAGGTCAGATGCGGAGGGAAACACACCAAGTGCTGTGTGCACGTATGTTTGTGAAACTTTGAACCTCACTATATGTATCATTTCAATGCACCAATACAAGCATTTTTAAAAATTTTAAAAATCACAAAATCAGAGGTATTGGCCAGGCAACGAGGTAAATAAAGTCCAGGTGGAGACAAAAACATGCGAGGAGCACAGGTAAAGAATGCCAGGTGTTTGGGGCGCCCCCTGCAGGCAAGAGGATGAAGCAGGCAGCGAATGAGTGTACAAGCTGGGGTCTGGGTTGCAGGAAATGAGAGGGATCCAGTAGAGAAGGAGTGTTCTGTGAGGTCATCACCACCAAGAGGTTTCTTGAAGAGCTTTTCAGTAAAAGATTTTAGGTAAGAGCCTGATGGTGAGGACTAGATGAGCAAGAAGCCTTTGACCAGAATGGTTTTCTCCACAGGTGCGCTGCTGATCAGATCAGAGGATGCGGGCTTCGTGGTGATAACAGGTGTGATGAGTAGAAGATTCCTCTGCATGGATTTCAGAGGCAACATTTTCGGATCAGTGAGTTTCTTTTTCTGTTGTTCTCCATTTGCAACTAGCTGGTTTCTTTGACAGAACATAGACTTTTCTAGCTTAAAGATTCCACTTGCAGTGTCTCTTGGCGTCTTGCACTGAGGACTTTATTCAGTCTAAGTACAAAACACACAGGTTTCTACAGCCGGGGTTTGGCCCTCTGCACTGTTTCTGCAGCCCGAGCTCTTGCCCTGTAGTCTGCCCTGCCACTGATACACATTTTTGCATCTAGCACACCCCCTTGTCTGTAGCTGTAGGGTCTCAAATTCATGCTGTAACACACATTAGAAAGGGTGATTCTAATCACCCTTAGAGGTGATTAGAATCCTAATCACCATTAGATGAGAGGCCATTAGAAAGGGTGTCTCCTTGATTCTGTTACCAACTGTGACCTTGGGCAGGACCTCTCACATCTCCAAACTTCAGTGTCTTCACTTGGAAAAAGTGTAATGAAATGAACCACATGCTCTGTGGAGGTCCCTCCAGATAAAGACCTCTAATTACTTACCTGTGCCCCTGGTGATCGCTGATCCTGCAGACTGCTAAGCAAAGGGTTTCCTAAAGGAAAGGCTGCTGAGTAGTCCAGAGGACTTTGAGATAGTAAAACAGGACTGTTTATCTAAGGGGTTTCTTACCACCCGGCATACCCAGTAGAAATTTCTCCAGAGCATCGACTTTCTGTTTCTTGACGGCTGTGTCCCAGCACCTACAATACAACCTGTCCAGAGTAGATAAACACCTGCTGAACACACTCCCAGTCTCTGTCGCGGAGGAACGAGATCCCGCTGATCTGTAAACAGCTTACTTTGTGGAGTGGGAAGACTAAGTGGGACATGTAAAGATCCTCGAAGGCTCTCAATAAAACCCACTACTGGAAGTAGAATGAGGATCCAAACCCAGCTCATCTGTTAGCAGTTCACGTCCCTAATCCCCAAGCACATTCTGTATCCATGTCAGTACCCTCATTCAGGTCTGTGGCCTCTTTGAGGTTTGACCCCACAAACTCCGTCCATCTCCTCTCTCCAGGCACGCACACCCAAGCTGACTTTCAGCCAGGAGAGTCCAGGAGGCTAGAGAGTGCAAAGAACAATGTTGCCCTAAGTTAGCCATCCCTCCAGAGAAACACAGGCAGCCTCAGGCTCTCCCTGGGCACCGCCCCAGATCCCGAGGCACTGAGCTGCAAGGCCCTGGGGGTGGGCGCTTTCTGAAAGCTGGAACCGCATTCGGTGCTTAGACAACCTAATTGCACTACTCGAAATCCTTCTTTCCTGGAAAGGAGCATTGTAGGTAACCACATCACAGGGCCCCAGGGGGGCTGGGGTTCGCACCAGCCACCTCCACCCATCACCCTTCTCGCCCTTCCAGCACTACTTCACCCCGGAGAGCTGCAGGTTCAGACACCGGACGCTGGAAAACGGGTACGACGTCTACCACTCGCCCCACCATCACTTTCTGGTCAGCCTGGGCCGGGCCAAGAGGGCCTTCCTTCCGGGCATGAACCCCCCGCCCTACTCCCAGTTCCTGTCGCGGAGGAACGAGATCCCGCTGATCCACTTCAACACCCCGAGGCCGCGGCGGCACACCCGGAGCGCAGAGGACGACTCGGAGCGCGACCCGCTCAACCTGCTCAAGCCCCGGCCGCGCCTGACCCCGGCCCCCGCCTCCTGCTCGCAGGAGCTGCCGAGCGCCGAGGACAGCAGCCTGCTGGCCAGTGACCCTTTAGGGGTGCTCAGAGGCCACCGGGCCAACGCGCACGCCCGGGGGATGGGCCCGGAAAGGTGCCGCCTGCTCCCCAAGTTCACCTAGGGACACCCCAAAGGAACCCTCTTTAACCAGTCGTCCAGCCAACTCAACCATCTTGGAAAGGGACCAGCTGCCTTGACACTCGGAGGAAGGGCGGGGGGGGGGGTACTGCTTTTCTCCACGCCCCCCCCAGCAGGTCCCCTGAGAATCACCTGGGCCTGGGACTGGAGACTCATCATTTCCCTCACACCACTTATGCCACCTTCCTGAATAAGAACCCCCAACAGGTGAACTGGAAATTTCCCCTTCATTAAGGGAAGGAAAAGGGATTTTCTCCTTACGTCCCTTCCCTGTGCCTCTTCTGGATCAGGATAGCATTAAGAAAAAGCAGTGGCTTACTGGGTTCCTACTTGGCCGGTGTAGGCAAGGGGCGAGCCTAGCAGCTCCTCCAGTGCTCCGTGCATTCCTGTTACCTGTCTGAATCCTATGGGTTTTTGCACACCTTTGATGTTAGCTGCTGAACAGGGAAAGTTGATCAAAATGCTAATTTTGCTGAGCATGGTGGTGCACACCTGTAATCCCAGTACTTGGGAGTCTGAGATGGGAGGATCATAGGTTTGAAGTCAGACTCAGCTACCTAGCAATGCCCTCAGCAACTTAGCGAGACCTTGTTTCAAAGTCAAAAATAAAATAGGGCCGGGGATGTAGCTCAGAGGTAGAACGCTCCTGGGTTTAACCCCCAGTACAAAAAGAAAAAAAGAAAAACAAAACACTAATTTCAAGTCCTTGTTCTGTCTTGAGTATCTCTGGAGAAAAGCTGTCAAAAAAGACTGGTGATAGGCTGGTCAAAACCTAACAAGGAGAATGCTCAGTGAACTGAAGCAGAAAACTCGGCCTCCTTGCAGGGTGGGCCCCTTTGCCTGGCTCCCCCCTCCTCCGCAGCCAGAGCCAGGGGGCCAAGGGTGACCCTGCACTGTCCCAAGGGGCTTTTGATTGAGCCTCAGCTCCTGGCCCCATCTTTGACGAATTTGGCCCAAAGAATAGGTTTCATATCGGCTTGTGAAAATCTTCCCTGCTAGGATTTGTTTTGCAAAATGGAAGCATGTTCCCTCTCTCCTGGGGGCGGGCGTTTAATTGAGCTTCCACTTGCAGGTTGAATAGTAACCACTTGGCATGGATTTCAGAGTGTGGCTGGGGAAGGAGCCTTGGGACACTGGGATTGCTCTGAGTTAGGCTTCCAGTGGACTGAAACAATGTGTCTTTTTTTCTAAGTGAAGCAGAATCAAGGATTTGGGGTGGAAAGAAGTCTAATAACCAGGGGACCGAGCAAGTTGTAGAAGTTAAGCAGCGGTGGCTAGAGGATTAGTTAGAGCATCCTAGGCCGACACGTCTGGCCTCTCCATCTTCTTGGAAGTTCTTGGGGCATTAAGTGAAGACAGTCCTGGAGCCCTGGCGCTGTCCTGAGGCAAAGAAGCAAACACAGCCTAACTTAGAGAACAGCTGAGGGTGCCGGTCAGGGATGATGCTCAGCCCTCATCTTAGACTTTCCCGATGATTGACATTCTTCCTACAAAGGACCCTCTTTTCCTACCTCTAATTAAATGACCACCTACCACCGGGCATGGTGGCACACACTTGTAATCCCAGTCCTTGGGAGGCTGAGACAGGAGGATTGCAGGTTTGAAACCAGCCTCAGCAACTTAGTGAGACTCTCAGCAACTTAGTGAGACCCTGTTTCCAATTAAAAAAAATTAAATAAAATAGGTCTGGGGGTATAGCCCAGAGGTAGAAGGCCCCTAAGTTCCATCCCCATTACCACACACAAAAATAAAATAAAAAATAAATGACCACCTACAGTGCAGGGTATTAAGAAGCAAAGTTGATTCAAACAACTTCTTCCTACCTTGATTTTTCCTACTGCCTCCCTATACCCAGACTGAGAAATTGATCCATTCTCTTTGCTTATCAGAAAAACATTGGGCAGCCACTTCTACCTGATGACTTTAAACTGAATTTGAAGGACCAGTTTATTCCAAAACACTAAAACTATGTATAGCAGTACACAGTCATGCATGGCAAATAATCCCTGTAAGGGTTCTCGCTTCCTGTTGGGGGTGTTATCCTGTACAGTAGCTACTAGAGTCTCCTCCATACTGATAATTAGATGGAAAAATCCCAAAAGGACTTTGGTAGAAAACTGGTTATAATCTCAGAAACTCAACGCCACCATTGGGGGGTTTCTTTTTGGCAGAGCCAAGGTTGCCCCTAAAAATTCTTATGTCTTAGCATGTGGCCATATTTATTTATTTATTTGGAAGATTTTACCTATCACTTTATATTTATAGATATTTATAAAATGTAACCACACTTTTTTCCCTTCCTTCTGTTTAAAAGAGAAATAAAATTTATCTCAGCTTCTGTTGCTTTTCCTTTCTGCATTACTTCATAAAATCCCACCAGGATGTGAGAATAAAAGGAATTATGGAAGGGAACTATCTGGAAAATCTGCAGAAAGTATCAGGATTTTAAAATATTCAAAGATATTTTCCCATTCCTAAGCAAATTTAACAAATAATTTTGAATTATCTAGGCATAATTATTGAAAACAATGAAATTTCATCAATATTGGATTTTTGGATCACTCTATTCCTAAAGTGTTTCCTTTAAGGAAAGAATTTTTTATTTGAAAATACACACTGGTGCCAAAAGTGGTAGTGCATGCTTGTAATCCCAGTACTTGGGAGGCTGAGACAGGAGGATCACAGGTTTGTGGCGAGCCTCAGCAATTTAGTGAGGCCCTCCGCAGATTAGTGAGACCTGGTTTCAAAAAAAAAATTTTTTTTTGCATACTGGGGATTGAACCCAGGGGCCTTCTATCTCCAAGCTATACCCCCAGCCCTATTTTTTATTCTTTATTTTGAAACAGAGTCTCACTAAGTTGTGGAGAGCCTCACTAAGTAGCTGAGGCTGGCTGTGAACCTGTGATCCTCCTGTCTCAGTCTCCCAAGTACTGGAATTACAAGTGTGCACCACCACGCCTGGCTTGGTTTCAAAATTTTAAAAAATAATAATAAAATAGGGCTGGGTGTGTAGCTCAATGCCCCTGGGTTCAATCCCTAGTCCCCCCACATACACACACAAAACACACTGGCACAACCACATCTATGTCTCAGTTAACTGGATGCTATGTTGCATCAGCTTCCTACCACTATGACAAACACCTGAGACGATCAATTTATAAAGAGAAAGGGTTTGATTTTGGAGGCGCATGATCTGGAGGACTCGCTACTTTTAGGTCTCTGGATGGAGGATGGCACATCATGGTGGAATTGTGTGGTTGAGCAAAACCACTCACCTCATCCAGGAAGAGAAAGAGAGCACCACCGGCTGGGACCAAGCCCGAACCTTCAACATCCGGGCCTTCGGGCCTTCGGGAGACATTCCAGGCCCCACCTATAGTACACGTACTTAACACACATGCCCGTGTCACTGCCCTGTGACATGTCACAGCAGCCACCAAGATAAAGCATCTATAAGCCAGGCATGGTGGTGCACACCTGTAATCCCAATACTTGGGAGGCTGAGACAGGAGGATCGCAGGTTTGAAGCCAGCCTTGGCAACTTATTGAGACTCTCAGCAACCTAGCCAGTACCTGTTTCCAAATGAAAACTAAAATGGGACCCGGGGTGTAGCTCGGAGGTAGAAGGCCCCTGGGTTCAATCCCCAGCACCACACACATACACACACACACACAAAAAAAAAAAAATTATGTGCCTCCTCTTTCTGAGGTCGGTGTTCTCAGAATTCCTTCTTTAACTTCCATCCAGCAGCTACCAAAACCCAGGAAGCAAGCATGCTTCTTACACACGAGCATCTCTCTGTATTCAGATTCACATCAGCTCAAGCCTACGGTTAGTTTTTTGGTTTTTTTGTTTGTTTTTTGTGGTACTGGGGATTGAACCCAGAGGCATTCTACCTTTGAGCTACACCCCCCAGCCCTTTTTATTTTTTGTTCTGAAACAGCATCTCACTAGGTTGCTAAAAGTATTGCTTCGTTGCTGAGGCTGGTCTTGCTGTGATCCTCCTGTCTCAGCCTACCCATGGATTGGGATTACAGGTTTGCACCACCACACCCCTCTCTACAGTTAGTTTTTATTACCTGAATTTAGCCATCTTTTCCCCTTTAACAATTACTGTGAAAGAACTTAGTATCACTTACATCTGCCATTTTGGTGTGTTCAAATAACCTCTTGACAAAGTCTGAGATGGCATGATCCATACTCAACACATTATATCATCTACAGTCAGTAACAACAAAAACTGGACATGAGAAGAAATATGGGGAAATAACCCAGTCAAGAGAAAAAAAAACACAGTCACTAGAAACCAATCCTGATGTTAGAATTATCAGGCAAGAACGGTTTATTCTTTACAACTGCTAATTCTAACTTTAAAGCAACTATTAAAAATCTGCTTAAGGGTTTTAAAAGAAAGCATGATCATAATAATCAAATAAATCAGGACTCTTTTCAGAGAAAGAAAACAACAAAGAAGCAAACAAATTCTAGAATTGAAAAATACAAAGCTGAAATGAAAACTTAACATCATGTTGGAGAAACAAGAAGAAAGTGTAATTTAAGATCCAGAAAGCTAATACAAAACATCTAAAGAACAGAGAGAAAATAAGTTTAAAAAATGAATAGAGTCTCAAGGATCTGTGAGATATCACAAAACGTATGTGTAAGCTGAGTCCCAGAAAGAGAAAAGAAGAGAAAGTTAAAGAGTAAGAAGTACTTGAAGAAAGAAATGACTGAAATTTTTTAACCAATTTCCCAACATTGGTTATTAATAAATGTACTGATAGACAAAGCTCAGAAAACCCCAAGCAAAATAAATACAAAGAAGATCATATCTAGGCCTATCATAGTCAAACTACTGAAAACCAAAGAAAGAAGAGAATTTTTGAAAGCATCTACAGAAAAATGACATTTCGCATATAAGGGAACAGCTATAACAATAATGGTTGATTTCTCATCATAAGCAATGGAAGCCAGACAACAATGTAATTACAAATTGAAAAGGCTGAAAGAAAATAAAAACTACCTATTCAGAATTATATATACAGAAAAAATATCCTTCAAAATGAAGGTGGAGTAAAAACTGAGAGAGATTGTTACTAGACTAAAAATAAATAACACCAGATGGGAATTTAGAATTACAGGAAAAAAGATGACCATCAGAAATCATAAATGGTGACTAAATCTAGACCACTCTATATATTGTATACTTTCTCCCTCTAATTATTTTTGTTACTTTTTTTTTTTTTGCAGTACCGGGGATTGAACCCAGGGGCGTTCTACCTCCGCTCTACACCCCCCGGCCCTATTTTTTTTATGCTTTATTTTTGAAACCGGGTCTCACGAAGTTGCGGAGGGCCTCACTAGGTAGAGAGAGAGAGAGAGAGAGAGAGAGAGAGAGAGAGAGGAGAGATCACACGCGCATGCGCGCTGAGGTTGGCCGTGAACCCAGATCCTCCGGTCTCCGCCTCCCAAAGTACTGGGATTACAAGCGTGCGCCACCACGCCAGGCTCCCTCTAATTTTTTTAAAACACCTCTTAAGGCAAAAATGTTGTGGGGTTTTTACTGTGTTGATGTAGTACATATGGAAATGGCAAGGGAAACAGCAATATGGCTACATGATAGTAACACTGTATGTGAAAATCATACAAAGTCTCCAAGTGGACTGTGATAAGATAAGAATGCATATTGTAATCCCTAAGACAACCACTAAAATAATGACAACACAAAGCGGCATGGGTAAAAAGCCAATGGAAGTATTAAATAGAACACACAAAAATTCAATTATTCCAAAAGAAGGCAAGAAAGGATGAACAGTAGAACAAAAATTGAATGGGAAAATAGAAAAATGTCAGACTAAATCAAGTAATATCAATAATTATATTAAAAGTAAATGGACCAAGCACTACAACTGATGGATAGAAAGATATCCAGTAGAAATAGTAAGCATAAGAAATATGAGCTTACTATGTTAATATCATATGAAATAGATTTCAGATCAGGGTGCACTGCCATAGACTAGAAATGCTTCATAGTAATGAGAGGTCCAGTTTATCAGGAGACATAACGATTATAAATGCTTATGTTCTTAAAAACAAAACAACAAAATACATGATGAGAAACTGACAAAACTGACTGGAGAAATGGGCAAGTCAAAAGTTTAGTTGAAAATGTTAAGCCAGGCGTGGTGGCGCATGCTTGTAATCCCAGTACTTGGGAAGCTAAGACAGGAGGATCGCAGGTTCGCGGCCAGCCTCTGCTACTCAGTGAGGCCCTCCACAACTTAGCGAGACCCTGGTTCAAAATAAAGAATAAATAATAGGGCTGGGGGTGTAGCTCGGAGATAGAATGCCCCTGGGTTCAATCCCCGGAACCGCAAAAAAAAAAAAAAAATGTTAATACCCCTCTCACAGCAGTTGTTAAACAGATAGGCAAAAAATCAGTAAGGATACAGGTATCTGACCAACACTGTTAACTAACTTCATCTAATTTACATTTACGGACCACTAAATCCAGCAACTACAAAGTACATTCTCTTTCCAAGTACAAATGAAATATCTATCAAGATTAGGCCATACGCTGGGCCAATGAACAAGTCTCAATTAACTTAAAAGTTCAAAAGCTCTCCTGCCATTTAATTAGAGGCCAGTAACAAGAAGGCACTTGGACAATCTTAAAATATTTTGAATTAAATATCACGTTTATAAATAATACATAGATCAAAAAACAAATCAAAAGTAAAATTAGAAAATATTTCTAAATAAATGGTAATGAAAACATGATAAATCAAAATTTGAGGTATGGAGTTAAAGCATAGTGTTTAGAAGAAACTCTATATTTTAAAAGCTTATATTTAAAAGAAGGAAGGTTAAAATCAATCAAAGTCTCTTCCTTAAGAATCTAGGGAGAGCCGGGTGTGGTGGCGCATGCTTGTAATCCCAGTACTTGGGAGGCTGAGACTGGAGGATCCGGGTTCACGGCCAGCCTCAGCCTCAGCTACTTATGAGGCCCTCCGCAACTTAGTGAGACCCTGTTTCAAAATAAAGAATTGGGGGTATAGCTTGGAGGTAGAATGCCCTGGGTTCAATCCCCAGTACCGCAAAAGAAAAAAAGAAAGAAAAAAATAAAGAAACAATAAAATAGGGCTGGGGGTATAGCTCAGAGGCAGAATGCCCCTGGGTTCAATCCCCAGTACCACAAGAAAGAAAAAAAAAGTAAAGAATCTAGGGAGGAAAAAAAGAGCAAATCAGGTCTTTAATAAGTAGAAAAAAGAAAACAATGCAAGAGCAGAAATCAATGAATTAGAAAACAAATGAGAGGCTGGTTTCAAGAAAAAACAAATACAACAATACAACTGAAAAACCGTCAGCCAAGAATATTAACAAAATGAGAAAATATGAAATGCCAGCATGAGTAATACAGGAGAGAGTATCATCACCCACCCTCCAGAAATTAAAAAGATAATAAGCAATTATTAAAATTAACTTTAGGGCAAGAAAGTTGACAACTTCAGTGAAAGGGACAAACTTACCAACACTGACGCAAGATGGCACAGAAAGTCTAAGTAGCCCTACATTTTTTAAAAAGTTAAGTTAATTACCAAAAGTCCCACAAAGCAAACTCAGGTTCATGTTTCACTAGTGAATTCTATTAAACATTTCTTTTTTTTTTTTTTTTTTTTTTTTGCGGTACCGGGGATTGAACGCAGAGGCATTCTACCTTCGCACTACACCCCCGGCCCTATTTTTTATACTTTATCTTGAAACCGGGTCTCACGAAGTTGCGGAGGGCCTCACTAAGTAGAGAGAGAGAGAGAGAGAGAGAGAGAGAGAGAGAGAGAGAGAGAGAGAGACAGGGAAAGCAAGAGAGCTGAGGCTGGCCACGAACCCGGATCCTCCGGTCTCTGCCTCCCAAAGTACTAGGACTACAAGCGTGCGCCACCACACCCAGCTCTATTAAACATTTCAAATAGCACCAATCCTACCCAAAATTTTCCAGAGGAGTATTACCTTCTCACTTACTTTATGATGACAGAATCACCTTGATTCCAAAACTTGATAGAAAAAATTACAAAAAACACAACTATAAACTAAAAATGTTTGCCAAAAAAGATTAGAATGTAGCACCCTAAATCCAACAATATAACAAAAATAATAATAATGCATCATGACCAAGTAGGATTTATCCCACATGTGGAAGGTTCATTTAACATTTGAAAGTGAACGTAATTCACATTCTCATTTTCTCCTAATATAACAAAATAAAGGAGAAAAAACATTATCATCAGTTCGATATATGCAGGAAAAAACCCACAAAATTTAATACCCATTCATGACAAAAGCTCTAAGCAAACTGGAGATGAAGATAATTTCTTCCACCTGATAAAGTACACCTATGAAAAAACAACAGTTAACATCATATCAACATATCTTAACATCCTGACCTTAACTTAGGAAGTGTGCTGTTTTTTGATTTTTGGTTTTTTGTTTGTTTGTTTTTTGCCATTTCTATTTAGTTGTCCTGGAGGTCCCAGGCAGTGCTATAAGGCAAAAATCAAATGGAATGCATATATAAAAATATATCTCTTTTCATGTGACATGATTGTCTATATACGAAGCTCCAAGAAGTCTACAAAGCAACTATCAGAACTAAACTAAAATTAAAATGATATGTAAATTTAGCAAGATCAATGGATATAAAAAATAAGTAGAATCTAGGCAGTAGATAGACTGAGTAGTAGTAGACTGAGACAGGAGGATCATAGGTTTGAGGCCAGCCTCAGCAATTTAGCAAGACCTCAGCAACTCAGTGAGGCTCTATTTCAAAGTAAAAAATAAAAAGGCCTGGGGGTATAGCTCCAGGGTAGAATACCCCTGAGTTCAATCCCCAGGACCACACATAGAAATACACAAAAAATAGGGGTTGGAGTTGTAGCTAAGTGGTAGAGTGTATGCTTACCATGTGTGAGGCCATGGGTTTGCTCCCCACCATCAAAATAAAAAACTGACTATTAAAACCAGCACAAACATTTGGAAAAGGAAATTTTAAACAGACATGTAAAGATTTCACTTACAACAAGGTCAGAAACAATACATACTTAGGAACAAACATAAACATAAAATAATTAGGAACGAATTTAACAAAACCTAAATATTGTGAAACTTTGCTGAGAGGAATACAAGTTATTAATATTTGGGAGCTAGACTATCTTCCTGGTTTGGAAGACTCCATATGGTAAAGTCATAGTCTCCCCCAGGCACAGTCTCAGCAGGCTATGAAATGGGCAAGCTGCTTTACAATGCATATTGAGCAAGAAGACCTAGTTGATTAATACACATATAGAAGTATGCATAGATCTGTACATATACATGCATTAGCATACACACATATATTTCCTTGCTCAGTCAGCTGAGAGGGCTTAAAAGAAATAGTACTACAATAGTAATGAGCACATTAGCACCCACATCTTGATTTTTAATATTAGTCTTTAATAAAAGGAACTACAGCTTCTTGGAGAAATGGCTGATTCCAGGATTGGAACATGAGACAAGATGAGCCTGGCGTCTTATACTGGGGGAAAATACAGAAGGGCTAAAAGAACAAGCAAAGAAACAACCCGAGTTGATGGGTATGGCAAAGGGGCACAGAGCCACCTGAAGGCAGACTCCCATGACTAACATTGGAACAGTTTCAACAGCAATGACAATAAAAGTATTATGGGATTATAACCCAAAGTATAAAATAGCTTTTCACAAGTCCAACTGGTAGAAATAATGGAATGAATGCATAAATAAGTAGGGGAATAAGAAACAAATCTTCCATTCAGAAGAATTCCAGATAATTTTCACAGATATTCCATCCTCAGAAAGGGGGAGCATAAATCCCCATTTCTTGAGTGTACTACCTTCCAAAGAGTATAGCATGGAAAGGTGGGGAAATGAGCGGCCTTGCTACAGAGTCACCTGGCAAACACTACCTCAGCCGGGTAGTTCAGGTCAACGCCAACAGTCAAATGAAACAGGTCATACTTACAATATCTACCTTTGATATGATGCGATCAAAAGGACACTTTACCACTGTGACCTTTCTTCCCCAAACTCATAAACCCTGTCTAATTCTGAGAAAAATATCAGACAAATTCCAACAGAGAGATATCTGACAAATTACTGGACTAGTACTCTTCAAAACTGCCAGGATTATTAAAAATAAAGAAACAAAACACAAAGGAAATCTGAGAAACTGTTACAGTCGAGAGAAACCTAAGGAGACATGACTACTAAATGTAATACAGTATCCTGGATGGGATCGTAGAATAGAAAAGCAACATCAGGTAAAAATAAGGAATTCTGAATAAACTGTGGACTCAGTTGATAATATATCAATATTAGTTTATTGACTGTGACAAATGTACCATACTAATATAAGATGTAAATGATAAAGAAAACCAGGGGCAGGGTACAGGGAACTCTCTGTATTATCTCCCAATTTTCCTGTAAATCTAAAACCTAAATAATAGTCCTTTAAAAAAATGTACTTGGAAATACAAAGACCCTACAATTGATGAAAACAAAACAAAAATCTTTAAAAGAACTAAGCTTACCTATATACCTGATTTCAAGACTTGCATTTATAAATCCACAGTCATCAGGATAGTGATATTTGCATATGGATAGATAAACAGATAAAAAATAAGGAGTCCAGGAATAGACTGAAACTTACATGGCAAATTGATTTCTTTTTTTCTTTGCAGTACTAGGGATCCAACCCAGGATCTTACACAGGCTAGACAAGCATTCTACCACTGAGCTACATCCCCAGGCCTTTTCTAAAATTTGAGACAGGGTCTCACTAAGTTGCCAAGGCTGTCCTCAGATTTGTAATTCTCTAGATGGAGATTCCTGAGTAGCTGGGATTACACTCTTATGCCACTGTGTCTGGCATGGTAAATTGATTTTGGACAGAAGAGTCACAGCAATTCAGGGAAAAGAAAATCTTTCCAACCAGAGCTGCTGACACAATTGAATATCCATATGATTAGTCATTAACCTTGACCCCCTACCTCACACCACACATAAATAGTACTCCCAGATGGAACAGGACTTAAACATAAAAGTTAAAGATTATAAATCTAGAAGAAAACAGAATTCTCAGTGACCAGAGGGTAGGCAAAAATTTCTTAGACACAGAAAGCATAACCATAAAACAAAAACAATCATAAATCAATTTCTGTATATTGCTTATGCTGGCCTTGAACTCCTGGGCTCAAGTGATCCCCCTGCCTCAGCTTCCTGTGTAGCTGGGACTACATGCACATGCCACCATGACCAGCCTAAAATTAACAACTTACCTTAAACAAAAGTACCATTAAAATGGTGAAATAAAATTATATTTCATATAATATATAGACTGGAATAAAATTATATATAACTACACACACACATGCATGCATACAAACAAAACAAAGGACTTGCATATCCAAAATATGTAAAGAAATCCTACAACTTAAAACTAAAAAGATAAATCAATATTTTAATGGGAAAAATTTTAATAGATATTTTATAAAGGAAGCTATATGAATAGCCAATAATTATATAAAAATGTGTTCCATATCATTAGTTAAAAAGATAAATAAAACATCAGTGAAATACTACTACGCACCCATTAGAATGGCTAATGAAAATAAAAAAGACCAGCTGGGTGTGGTGGCACACACCTGTAATCCCAGTACTTGAGAGGCTGAGACAGGAGGATCATAGGTTCAAGGACAGCCTCAGCAAGTAGTGAGACTCTCATCAACCTAGCAAGACCCTATTTCAAAATAAAGATAAAATAGGCCTGAGGATATAGCTTGGAGGTAGAATGCCCCTGGGTTCAATCCCCAATACCAAAAGGAAAAAGGAAAAAAATTTTAAAAAGACCAACAACAGCAGATGTGGCAAGGATGTGGAACACCCAGAACTCTTGGTTGGTAAGCACGGAATGGTACAACCACCCTGGAGAAAAGTCTGGCAAGGTTTTTTTGTAAAACTACATACATACCTACACCTACCCTATAATCCCAGATTATTTACCCAAAAGAAATCAAAGCATATATTCATAAAAAACTTGTAAAAAATATTCATAGCTGCTTTATTCTTGATGACCCATCTGGAGAGATTTCATTCATTCACCAATAAAAGAATAACCTGCAGTAATATTCATACATTGGAATTAAATACAATAACATCAAAGGTCTGGATTAGCAATGAGCACACCAGCACCCAGAGGTTGGCTTACAAATGACATGCCTCCCAAGGTTCTTTCATTTCATCCCCAAGGAACCATGGCTTTTTGGAGAAAAAGGTGATTCTGGGGCAGGGGAAAAATAAGTTGAGTCTGGAATATCTTGTACCAGGAAGTAAGGAAGGGCATAAACAAAGATGAGAGCCAGGTGTGGTGGCGCATGTCTGTAATCCCAGTACTTGGGAGGTTGAGACAGGAGGATTGAGGGTTCAAAGCCAGCCTCAGCAACTTAGCAAGACCCCTTCAATATAAAAAGTAAAATAGGGCTGGTGGTGTAGCTTAGGGGTTGAATGTCCCTGGGTTCAATCCCCAGTACCAAAAAAAAAGAATGATGAGAATATGTGAACAGAACACAGAACCAACTTGAATGGTGCTGTGGTTTGGGTCTGCAATGTCCCCAAAGGCTCATGTGTTGAAGGCTTGCTCCCCAGTGCAGCTGGTCCTTGAGTAGGCTTTGGGGAAGTGGTTAGCTCATGAGAGTTCTGGCCTTGTTAGTGGATTAATACATGATGGATTCATAGCTAACTGGACTATTGGGAGGTGGTGAAAGTGTAGGAGATGGATCTTAGTTGGACAGAGTGGGTCCTTGGAGGTGTGGCCTTGGGGACTATATCTTGTATTCAACCTGTCCCCTCCCCCAACACACATACCCTCCTTCCCAACTGCAGTGAGCTGAGCAGCTTTTCCCCGCTGTGCCCTGCCGCCATGAGGTTCTGCTTCACCTCAGGCCCAGAGAGACAAGCCAGCCAGCCATGGGCTGGAACTTCTGAAACCAGGAGCCCAAATAAATCTTCCCTCCCCAGAATTTTTTTTTCCCCAGTAAAGGAAAGTTGACCAACACAAAAGGGTTCCCACAGGACAGATTTGGGACATTTGAAGCATAAAATACTGTATTATAAGCCATTGAATAAGAACTTCTGAGTTTATACTGATATAAATAAGTAGGGGATAAGGGAAAATTCTCTTAGTGAAGAATGCCAACTAATAAAAATGCAGAAGCAAAAACAGAGTCAGAAAATAATCAAGGCTAAAAGGATGAGTGAAGCCCGGCGTGGTGGCACATGCTTGTAATCCCAGTGCTTGGGAGGCTGATACAGGAGGATCACCTGTTTGAGGACAGCCTCAGCAAGTAGGGAGACTCTCATCAACCTAGCGAGATCCTGTTTCAAAATAAAAGCAAAAAAAATTGGGTTGGGGGTATAGCTTGGAGATAGAATGCCCATGGGTTCAATCCCCAGTGCCACAAAATAAATACATAAATAAATAAGTGATGAGTGACCATTTAATGAGCCACATAAATAGTAAGTTTTACAGTGGGCAGACTGGATGATCTTGACATGATCACAGGACACGTCTTTTTGGGGGGAAGTTCTGACAAAAATACATAACCTGAATCTACTGGGAAAATATTAGAAAAACCTGAGGTAGAAAAACACAGTAACTGGTTTGTATTTCTTTGTAAGAACAAGATTGATAAATTATGTCATTAGCAGGAAAATGGAGAGTTAGAAGGAAGGGGAGGAGGTGGAGAAGGAGGTCTCATGAAAATAGAAGGGAGATCAGTAGAGTTGAGGAAGTGGATCGGGGGAGAGAGGAGGGGAAGGAAAAGGGAGATGCCTAGGATGAAATTGACCAAGTTATATGTGTATGTATGTATACATCACGATGAATCTACTATGTATAATTATAATGCACCAATAATTTGAAAAGAACAAGTTTGAGAAAGATGAAGGCAGGCAAAGGAACAAACAGTTGTGACTAACAGAGCCTGAGAAGACACAGCAACTAAATGCAGCACAGGGCCCTGGACTAACCCTGGACTCAGAAGACAGTAGCCATAAGAACATCTACAGGAGAAGGGCGTGGTGGCACACGCCTGTAATGCCAGTACTTGGGAGGCTGAGACAGGAGATCGCAGATTCAAGGCCAACCTCAGAAACTTAGGCCTCCAGTAACTTAATGAGACCCTACTTCAAAATAAAATAAAAATAGGGCTGGGGGTGTAATGGTAGAACCTTCCTGGGTTCAATCCCCAGTATCAGAAATAAAAAAAAAAAAGAGAAGAACATCCATGGGATGATTGCCAAAACTTAAATGTGGTCTGTGGGTTGGATAATGGATTGTATCAATGTTTCCTGATTTTGGTATTTGTTCTATTTTGTGTGTGTGAAGGGGGGCTGGGGCTTGAACCTCAGGTGTTGTGCATGGTAGGCAAGTGCTCTACCCCTGAGCAACACACCCCAAGAATATTTTTAATCCTAGAAAACATACAGAAATTTTGCAGGGAAGAAGGGTATGATGTCTCTTAGTTACTTTCAAATGTTTCGGGGAATCTCTCTCTCTCTCTCTCTCTCTCTCTCTCTCTCTCTCTTTCTCGGAAAAAGGCAGAAAGCAAAAGACAAAACAAATAGGGAAAATTTAAGTAAGTGGTGAATGTAGGTACAGGGAATACAGGAGTTCCTTGTACTTTTTTTTCTTTTTCTTTTTCGGTACTGGGGATTAAACCAAGGGGCATTCTACCTCCGAGCTTTATTTTTTATTTTGAAACAGAATCTCACTAAGTTGCAGAGGGCCTTGCTAAATTGCTAAGGCTGGCCTCAAACCCGCAATCCTCCTGTCTCAGTCTCCCAAGTAGTGGGATTACAGGCGTGCACCACCACGCCTGGCTTCTTGTACTCTTATTGCAACTTTTCTGAAGGTTTGATATATCAAAAATTAAAGATTGCTGGGCATGGTGGTGCACACTTGTAATCCCAGTACTTGGGAAGATCGCAGTTTTGTAGCCAGCCTCAGCTACTTAGTGAGGCCCTCTGCAACTTAGTGAGACCCTATTTCAATAAAGAATAAAAAATAGGGCAGTGGGTGTAGCTCGTAGGTAGACTGCCTCTGGGTTCAATCTCCAGTACCGCCAGAAAAAATTAAAGATTACCCTAACACACATGCACATTATTATAATTATCCTCTACTTAATAAAGATATTAAGAGAAATGCTCAGTCACAAAATTACTAAGAGCCAGGCCTAGAACTTAAACCCAGGCCTCGGACATCACATCTCTCCAGTGTCACTGCCCTGTCCCATCGGACATTAGTCACTTGAGAAATTACCCCCTTGGCCATATTGCTGAGCATTGCAATGCGTGATTGAGGACAGGGGAAAAATAATTTCTAAAGTTTTTTTAAGCACTGGTAGTTAGCTACCTGTTAGGATGACTTACTTGGATGGAGCAAAGGAACTGATAGTATATGTACATTACTTTAATCCAAAGTTGTGCTTACAAACTGATGGGAACCCATAGAGTGAAAAGCAGTTTGTGTAGAACAGAAATGTTTTATAAGAGCCTGTGATAGTCTGGCCCTGAAATGTCCCCCAAAGGCCCATGTGTCACAGGCCTGGTCCCCAGGGTGGCGCTATTTAAGAGGTGGGGCTTAGAGGAGGTTTGGGATCATCAGGGCACACCCTCACAGGAGGTTCTGGAACCTGGCCTCTTCTTTTTTTTTTCTTCTTGGCCATGAGCTCCCACCATGATATGCTTCCTCACCACAGGCCCAAAGCAATGGGGTCAACTGATCGTGGACTGAAAACTCTCAAACTGTGAGCCAAAATGTACCCTTTTCTCTGTATGTTGATTATCTCAACTACTTTATTACAGTAACAGAAAGCTGATTAATTCAGTCTCGTTCAAATTCCAGGCCAGCGGGTGTGATGTTTGCCCTTACAGGGCTGGTAATTACGCCTGCACGTATTCACCTAGAACATCTATTTTGACTCACTTTAAGAGCGGACACATGTAATAGAAACATTTACAAATTCAACTGCATGGAATTACGCCTGCATGTATTCACTTAGAAGATCTATTTCAACAAGGTTATGACTCACCTCAACCGAGCGGACATACATAATAGAAACATTTAACTTACAAATTCAACTAAATGGAAATGCAAAAATACACACAAATGCGAGTGCATATAATATGAAAACACTTACTTATTCTGACTGGTATGGACAGGGCTAAGCCATGAATGAGCCTGAGATGAAAGACCCCGGAGTGCTGCTCTCAGCAGAACTTACTCACAATGTGCTTCCCCTGATGGCAGCCAGTCATCTGCCAAGTATGACCCAGCAAGGGAAGAAATCAGACACTTGCTATAGCTTGGACCTGGAGTGTCCCCCAAAACCCATGTGTGGAAAGCGTGGTCCCTGGCCTGTGGCACTATCGGGAGGGGCTGGAACCTTCTGGAGGTGAGGCCTAGTGGAAGGATGCTAGGTCATTGGGGGTATACCTTGGAAGGGATATTGGGACTCAGTTCTACCTGTGTTCCCTGGCTCCCTCAGAGTGACCAGTTTCCTCTGCCATGCACTCCCACCATGGCGTGCTGCCTCACCACAGACCCAAAAGCAACACAGCCAACCAACTATGGACTGAACCCTCCAAAACATTTCCTCTTATAAGTTGTTTATCTCAGGAACTTTGTTACAGTAACAGGAAGCTAACACAATAGTCAAAATAGAGATGCTAGGTAAAAGAGGGTTTAATAGGAAAAGGGTTTAAAAAGCAATAAAGATGAACCTGTGTGCAAGAATGAAGATGGGTGAGTGGGCAGGCGTAAGTACATGAAGCTAACAGACAGGTGAGTGGAAGCCGAGGCTGAGCTCCAGGTGGGGAGGGAGCCTTCGTCACCGACTGCTGGAAGCTGTGAGTCTCGGGGAGAAGACTGGGCCTGTAGTCTCCTGCCCGTCCCCGCTCAGGCCTAGGACCAAACCTTTCAAAACCAGGGGAGACAAGAGGGGGAGGATGACTATGCCGTGCACAGAGGATTTCTAGGGTAGTGAAAATGCCCTGTATGACATTCTAATGGTGGATACATGTCACACACCTGTCCAAATCCACGGAATGTACAATGCAATAGTGAACCCTAGTGCTTGGAAGGCTGAGAGAGGAAGATCGCAGGTTCGAGGCCAGCCTCAGCAACTTAGCAAGACCCTGTTTTAAAATAAAAAAAAGTAAAATAGGGCTGAGGGTACAGCTCAGAGGTAGAATGCCCCTGGGTTCAAACCCCAGTAAAACATACACACACACACACACACACACACACACACAATAGTGAATCCTAACATAAAGTATGGACTTGGGATGATTGTGGTGTCTCAATGACTTATCAGTTGTAACAATGTACCCTGCTGGTGGGCATCTGGATAACAGGGAGGCTTGTATGTGTGGAGGCAGGAGATACATGGGAAATCTCTATACCTTCCTCTCAATTTTGCTGTGAACCTAAAACTGCTCAAAAAAAAAAAAAAGAAATTGGGAAACAAAAGGGACTTCAGATAAATGAGGGGAGAAACCAGTAGAATAGTGGAATGAGATTTGGGGAGGAAGGAGGATAGGTGAAAGGGGAGGGAAACTGTCTTGGTCAATATTCTCACGGCTATAATCCAAATGACTGACCACACAATTTAGAGGAAGGAAGATTTATTTGCTCACAGTTTTCTGGAGATTCTAGGTTGAGACCCTGTGAAGCCAGGGTCCGGAGCTCAGGGCATGGCGGCGGGAAGCAGAAAGAGAGCGAGGCCCTGCTATGTCATGGAGGCTGGAAGTAAGCAAGGGGGATTCAAAGACGCCAGTACATACTATAGAAAAATAAAGTCCACATAATTTAAAGATTTGACATTCAGAAACCCTCTAAAATCTAAAATAAATAAGGAGATTACTATATGACCTCATGGCAGAGAAGGCTTCTTAAAGACACATATACACAATTTAAAAAAAAAAAACCCAGGACTTAATAGTAAAAAACGCAAAAAAAAATGCATCATAAACAGAAGACCTAAAAGACAAGTAATAAATGAGAAGACATTTGCAATGTGCATAACAGAATAGTCAAATTATTCCTGAAACTCATTAAGAAAAAGCCAAACAACCCAACAGGAAACCAGGCAGAGAATAAAAACCAGTGATCAGCAATTCACCAATCTGAGGAGACTGGAACTGGTGATATACACATGAAAAAAAAAGCCAGAAAAGTTTGTTAAAATAATGAGATATTGGTTATCATTCATCAAATTAGCAAAAACGGTCAGGTGGTATCAGTATCAAGTATTGACAAAGATGTGAAAAATAGGAATTCTGAATATTGCCGGTGGGCCTGACAGCCACTGAGCAGAGCTCTTGGCTCTTGTGAGAACCTAGAGATGTGCGACTTTGACACCACACAAGGATGGCGCAAGAGACTTCCCTGTGACACAGTCTCTCCAGGAAAATACTGAACACACCGAGGGGCCCGCTCATAAAATGTGCCAATTTATTCAACAGAGTACCGTGGTTATAATTAACTAGATCTACATACATGTATCAACATAGTGCCCCAACACATAATAGGTAAAAATAAAGAATACAGACAGTTTGATGATGTTTGTGTACATTTTAAAGCACCAAAATGATCCATTGCCTTGTAGACACGGAGTGAAATTTTAAATAATAGAGGAACATATATACGCACACTCACTGCAGCAGCCGCCTCTGCAGGGGAATCGCACCGTGAGAATCGGTTAAAGGCAACTCCACCCACATCTGTATGTTTTATTTCTTTAAAAAAAAGGAAGATTTTGCTTCTGGACACAGGAAATGCAGATATTTATTATCTGTCCTTTTCAACTATTTGTTCAAGTTTTTATTTATAGTGTATTTCCTCTGGTGTACAAATTCATGTCGTTTCCAATACTGGCAGGAAATTTGGTAATGCTGGACATGCCGTGAATGGTGTAATACAGAACTCTGTGTATGACTTAATGACATTCAAAGGAGACGTCAGTCGTATGCAGTTAGCCTTAACTGACAGGTTAGCATTAATCCTCTCATAAGGGGAGATTAATGGCATTCCTCAATATGATGACTTAAAAGTAAACTACATGTAAGACACTTTCTTCTGGGCATGGTGACATGCCTATAATCCCAGTACTTGGGAGGCTGAGACACGAGGATCACAGGTTTGAGGACAGTGTGCAGTAATTTAGCAAAACTGTTTCAAAATAAAAAATAAAATAGGGCTGAGGGTGTAGCTCATAGGTAAAAAGCCTCTGGGTTCAATCCTCAGTACCACAAAAACAAACAAAAAAAGAGACACTTTCTTTATTTAGATAAGGACTTTTGAAGAAACAATCTTTACAAAATTGGGTTAATCAAAATCCCTTTCCTCCACCGCCATCTGGTGGAGAGAAGAGGCGACTTCATTTGTACCTGCCACAAAACACCAGTTTTCTGCTAAGAGACCACCATGCTTGTCAATGAAGCTCTCCTTTTATTCTGAGGTTACTATGTAGTTAATTATTAACTGTTCGTTTTCTTTAGCACTTTCTTCAAACAGGAAATTCTTCAGCCTACAGATTAAATAAGAAGCAAATGGATATTTGTCTGTATTCTCTGAATCAAACTTTTATTTGGCTTTCTTGGCTTCCACTGACTTGTCTTTTGCAAGAACTGTTTACAGCACACTGCTCTTTTACCTTCTGCTCTGAGATTTCTTCTGAGATGTGTTTTAACCTCCCCCCAGGCTGTTCTGCACTGATGGTCTGAATTCATTTGCATCTAGAGCCCTCTAGAATAAAAAATTCAAACAGCTGATTTCTAGGTAAAACATTTTAGTGTCATTTTATCATTTTACTTTACATAAACTAATGATGGTAAGGATTTTTCATTTAAAGGACTTTTTAAACATAACACACAGTCACTATAAATATGTGGTGCGAATTATAAATAATTCTTTCTTCCAAGAACTGGATGAGATAGTAACAAACATACAGTATCTTACAAGAGGCAATAAAATAGGCTTCGGACTATGAAGAAAAATAACGGCATTTTTAAAAAGGGAAAAAATACAGTAACAAGATTATCAACCTCCCAACTTGGCAATACTGAGTTTCTCACCCATTTCCAGTCCAGAGATGGAACTGAGCAGGGAGGAAAACGCCGACGGCGCTTGGACAAAGCAAGTCCATTCTACACGGCTTTCCATTACAGTTTCACGTGGCTATGATTCCAGGAGAGCTTTATAATCTGATTTTTAACCGTTTCCAAATCAGCATTAGCAAAGGACGGGAATAAAGTAAGCCAAGGGCGCTCCCTCTGTTTGGATTTTGATGCAGATTTCAATTTAGTGAGTTCCGGTGGTTCCATTCAGATGATCCTGGAGGTTCATACAAACACACTCAACTTTTGGTTCTTTTCCTCCCTCAAGGCTTATGAAAAAGAGACTAATCCCAGTATTGGGACTGACTGACATAAATTCGGACTTGCTGAAAGTCACTGGTAAGGAACAATTAAGGTCAGTCAGAAAATAACAAAATAGGCTTCTCATGTAAGCGCCGTGACTCACAACCAAGACGCTGGCCACTAATCCTGTAGCGCCGCTGTTGGAACCAAATTCAGAGCTGCAGTTTTTTCTTAAAGGGAATATCTCTGCCAAAGAAGTTTCCAGACAGTTGCTGGGAGCTCCTGAGGAAAGCTGTTCTTTCTGACTTTCCTCTTCCAGGATGAGTTGACACAGAAATTCCAAGAAGTCTTTTCCACGCATCTTCACCTATAAAGAAAGAAAGAAAAGCGTGAAATGAAGTGACACGAACAACTTCCTTAGGACATATGTACACATCACTGCCCGCGTGCCTTTCTAATATGTCGCTGCAAACAGGCCGTAAGCAGATGAAGCGCCATCTGTATTCCTCTTTCGTCTTGGACTGGGCTGCCTCGCTGGTCCCTCTGTTCTGAGACTCCAGCTTTCTGGACCGCTCAAGCAGCTGCTGGTTCCTCCAGCTCTCTAGTGCGCAGGCGGCCACTTGAGTGAAAGCCAGTCTGATGAACCCCCTTTTATAACACGCATATCCTGTGGGGCCTGTTCCTCTAGAGAACCCTGACTACTACAACCACTACACTTGCTTGACTGACCGCCACTGCTGCCCATGTGACTGCTTCACATTCAAACAACTCCTTCTTAAAGTGTCATCAAAGAACCTTATACCTTAAATCTGTGATGGACAATGGCTTCCAACTTAACAGGAAGTGAGGACAGGGTGACTTAAAAAGGGGAAAAGAAATGATATTCTGCAGTTGTTTTATGAACTAAGCAACTTTCAAGCGGCTTGGCTAGAATCCACAAGCATCTCATTTACAAGTGAGACGGTTCTGACGTTTATTAAGTCCACCAAGGCGACAGCTCTGAGCAGGGCTCCGTACCTGGTCTAACGTTTCTCCCCCGGGCGGTGTGAACACAGGGAATTCTTCCCCAGCTGCTTTGGCCATGACCCTCAGCTCGCTCAGCGCCTTGCCTTCTGCAACCCCGTATTTCTGCAATGGTCCAACAGATAAAGGTGCCTTGTATGAATTTGCAACACAGTAATTATGTTCAGGTTTATGGCAAATTTGGAACAATCATTCCAGGAATAAGCTCAGGCTCCTTCAGTTATTATTCTAGCTCTTCTGAACTGATAATGGGCTGTACTCAGTCCTAGAGGGCCATAAATCCCGGAAAATACAGTAGAAATCTTGATTGTTCAAGTGGGTTGGTGGAAGAATTTACTGAAGCTAACTTAAGTGGACAAGAAGGCTTTACTGGACAAATGCAGAGGTCTGAATAGATTCCAGGCCTAGCAATGAACATGTGCAAGGTACGACACCGGCCACCTCCCATACACATATATGACCTCACTTAACCATGACAACTGCACCCTGATGCAGGGTATTTAAAATTTACCTCCACATTTTAAGGGAGGAAGCTGAGTTTCAGGGAGGTTAAGCAATTAGCCTTCATTCTCAAAGTCAGTAATCAGTGAAAATCCAAGTCCAGATCTGTGTGACTTCAAAGCTCGCTAGCTGTCTAGGTTCACCAAGACCAAGTCTGAGCACAGGATGTAACGGTCGCAAAAGAAATGCGAGTGGCCAAGAAACATGGGAAATCTACCTCATTAGAAGTCAATAATGTGACCGGGGCGTGGTGGTGCACACTTGTAATCCCAGTACTTAGGAGGCTGAGACTGGAGGATCTGGGTTCGCAGCCAGCCTCAGCTACTTAGTGAGGCCCTCCGCAACTTAGTGAGACCCTGTTTCAAAATAAAGAATAAAAAATAGGGCTGGGGGTGTAGCTCGGAGGTAGAATGCCCCTGGGTTCAATCCCTGGTACCGCCAAAAAATAAAGAATAAATAAAAAAAGAAGTCAATAATATGAAAATTAAACGGTACCATTCTTCAGCTGTCAACCTAGCAAGACCCTGTTTCAAAATAAAAATAAAATAGGGCTGGGGGTGTAGCTCAGAGGTAGAATGCCCCTGAGTTCAATCCCCAGTACGACAAGAAAAAGGGAAGGCAATCCACCAGATTAAAAACTACGTTCAAAATATCTATGTCTGCCAGGCGTGGTGGTGCATGCCTGTAATCCCAGTACTTGGGAGGCTGAGACAGGAAGATCACAGGCAAGTAGTGAGACTCTCATCAACCTAGGGAGACCCTGTTTCAAAATAAAAATAAAAATAGGGCTGGGGGTGTGGCTCAGAGGTAAAAATGCCCCCGGGTTTAATCCCCAATACCACAACCAATAAAAATAAAAAAATAAAAGCAATACATAGAATTCCATTTAGAAAATACATACACAAGCAGGCACATAGACATAAAAAATGTCAGGAACACACATACCAAAATGTTCAGTGTTTATCTGTGGGTGGTAGAGATTTTAGCTATCTTTCTCCAAATCACTTTTAATTCCCTACAGTGATAATGTGTAACTTGCATAGTGAAGTATTTAAAGAAACAAATCGTAGCCAGGTGTGGTGGTGAATGCTTGTAATCCCAGTATTTAGGAGGCTGAGACAGGAGGATCGCAGGTTCGAGGTCAGCCTCAGCTACTTAGTGAAATCCTCCGCAACTTAGTGAGACTCTGTTCCAAAATAAAGAATAAAAAATAGGGCTGGGGGTGTAGCTCGGAGTTAGAATGCCCGTGGATTCCATCCCTAGTACTGCAAAATAAATAAATAAATAAATAAATAAATAAATAGATAGATAAATAAAGTGTTCTTAAAAAAATAAACAAATCATCATTTATAGTTGGCACCGATGATGCCAGAAAAGCCTCCCGCCATCATCAGATAAAAGTACAATAGTAAAATACTATTTTTACAAGAATATATGCACGTTTTGCTACAAAGTCAACCACACTTAAAATCCTTATACCCAAATTCCTATGTCCTTGGCTATCTGTGGAGCAACCTGAGTTACAGAGCGGAATAGTAAAAACTACCACTTGCTTCGATTTCACCGGAATGGAAACCTTTGTTTGCCAAATATCCTGAGTGCTACCACGAAACACATTGGGCAACGAGGCCACAGGGGCGACGCCACTCGTGCTGAGAGCCTGGGGTGCGGGAGGGCCACGACCAAAGAGTGCCCGTGCAGAGGGCCATGATAGAAGGAAAGCAAGGACACAGACACACACAGGAGAGAGATGCCGGCTCTGGACTTGGGAATCCCAGAAGGACAAAGCCTGACAGTGAGTGGGAGCAAACAGAGAGCAGAGTGCAGAGCGGACCAGAAGTTCAATGAGGAAAGAGCAAGGAGCGGCCGGGCAGTTCAGAGAACGAGAGGCCTGCAACCAGAGGTCCAGGGTATGGACCCAAGGCCACGCGGCTACACAATCCTGCCCATGGACGTCTTGACCTCTGTGTGCTCTGGTTTCTGCATCTATAAAATGAAGACTAAAATGCGAGGCTTCTAAATCTTCATAACACTGGGTTATGAAGACGGCCCAACTTACAGTGGAGATCGCCAGCCTGTGGCAGTACCACGGCATGTCCGCTAGTGTTGGCAGAGGCTGGAGCATGAAGCACCAGGAGAGAAGGGGAGGAGGGGAGGAGGGGAGGAGAGGCAGCTGAAGGTGACAGATCAGTTCAAACTGCCCTTGGGAGCCAGGTTAGAGTTAGGATGAGGCGGCATGGTGGTGCATGCCTGTAAATCCCAGTACTGGGGGAGCTGAGAAAGGAGGATCGCAGGTTAGAGGACAGCCTCAGCAACTTAGTGAGACCTTTAGTAATTTAGCAAGACCCTGTTCCAAAATAAAAAGAAAAAAGAGCTGGGGAGGCCAGGCGTGGTGGCGCACGCTTGTAATCCCAGTACTTTGGGAAGCGGAGACCAGAGGATCTGGGTTCGCGGCCAGCCTCAGCTCTTCTCTCTCTCTCTCTCTCTCTCTCCCCCTGTCTCTCTCTGTCTCTCTCTCTCTCTCTCTACCTAGTGAGGCCCTCCGCAACTTCGTGAGACCCAGTTTCAAAATAAAAGTATAAAAAATAGGGCCAGGGGCGTAGCGCGGAGGTAGAACGCCCCTGCGTTCAACCTCCGGTACCGGAAAAAAAAAAAGGGGTGGGGATATAGCTCAGAGGTAGAATGCCCCTGGGTTCAATCCCCAGTACCCAAAAAAAAGTTAGCATGACCTCTTGAAGGTCAAAGGTCAAATAACTCATGAACTGTTTTATACAGGGTACAGCCACCACATTTGCAAAAGATTTCCCCAGCTGCAGATGGAGATAAGGTTGGTAACAAGGGCTCGGGAGAGGAAACAAGAGGATCACTGTCATAGTGACGGAGGTGAGGTGACACTAGACTGTAACAGGATGGCAGCATGGGCTCACAGAGAAATGAATGGCTTCAAGAACTACACAGAGGGAGAACTGACTACCCGCTGTGTGCAGTAGATGGTGGAGAGGCAAGAATGAATGGTTTGCCCAACTGAGTTAAGCAGGAGCAGGCTGGAGTAAGGGCAGCGCATCCCAAGGGGCTGGAAGTGGCTGTGCGGTGTAGAAACCAGGAATAAACAGTGGGCAGTTTAGTGTGTGATTCAGGTAAGGTATCTCAGCTAAAAATCTAGCTGAAATCACAGGAGAAGATGAAATCACTCTGGGAGCGCGCACAGAGAGAGAAAAGATGGCCAAGCCCACTGTAATGCTTTCTCTTACCATGTGACAACAGGACCTACTCAGTGTTCCACGGAGCTCAGAACATCTTTAACGATCTTTGAGCATTGGTTTTCAGGCACAGAGTGAGCCCTTCTGAGCAGCATTTATAGTAGAGCTCTAGTATGTATTTTGAACAGTAACAAAGAACACATTACTTTACTTATTTTATTTTTGGCACTGGAAATTGAACCCAGGGGTGGTCTACCTATGACCCTCTCGCAAAGTTGCTGAGGGCCTTGCTAAAGTCGCTGAGGCTGGCTGCGAGCCTGCAATCCTCCTGTCTCAGCCCCTCAGTACTGGGATTAGAGGCTGCACCACTGTGCCCAGTTCACATGCAAGTTATGAGGAGCAATTCTTTAAAGGTGTCCTAGCCGTTTTGTTCCATTTCTGCCTGGGCAAAGAAGAGATCACAGAGCTGGCAGTGATGCCAATGAGCTTACGGGTTAGTAATAGAGCATAATAAAAATAAGTGTTGCTGTAGGAGGAGACGGGTTCAAATCTCAGATACTCAAAAGGGTACTATATATGGGCTGAGGATATAGCTCAGTGGTAGAGCACTTGCCTAGCATGTGTGAGGCCCTGAGTTCAATCTCCAGCACCATACACATGCAAAAAAGTTACTATATATGAGACTGTGTAACAGGGACCATCACATAGTAACTCTTCATATTCCTTAGCCAATTCCAAATCTCCAGTAGCACTGCACTTAAATTTTGACCATGTGATAAACTGAGGTGGGTTACCAAAAAGCACAATATATAACCAAGTCACTTACCCTTTCTCGAAGTCTTGGATCATACTTTACTGTCATGTCTTTGCAAAATTTGCTTTTCTCCAAAATCCCATGCATGGTCTGCAAATCGAAACAAAGCTGTTTCTCTCCTTATAAAAAATTATAACCACCATGAACTACCAAAATAATTCATGTCACCTTCACTAATAAAAAAAGAACAAGCAAAATTTTTCCTGTGTAAACAGTCTCTTGGACTGGGGTTATAGTTCAGTGGTACACTACTTGCCTAGCATGTCAGAGACCATGGGTTCTGTCCCAGCACTGCAAAAACCAACAAAGCTCTTTCTTTTACACGGCTCATCTTTTTCTCTCTCTATGCCTGGCTCTGATATTTTCTGCTAAACTACCTCCCAATTCAAAGTTTAGCCAACTATAGCCTACAGGCCAAATGCAAACCATCACCTGCTTTTGTAAATAAAGTTTTATTAGAACACACAACCCACTTATGTCCAGTCTATGGCTACTTTCACACTATAACAGTGGAGCTGAACAGCTGTGACAAAGACCACAGAGCCCATAAAACCTGTTATGGTTCAGATTTGAAGTGTCACCCAAACCTCATGTGTTAGGCAATGTAGCTAGGTTTGAAGGTGGGGCATGGCTGGAGGAGGTGGCTCACTGGGGGTGTGACCTTGAGGACTGTATCTGTCCCAGGCTACTACTTCTCTCTCTCTCTCCTTCCAACCATCAGGACTGAGAGCGGCTTTTCTTTGCCAGGTATCCTGTTGCCATCATTTCTGCCTTGGAGCTGGCCAACATTAGATTGAATCTCTAAAACTGCGAGCTAAATAAATCTTTCCTTCTCTAAGTTGTGCTTGTATTTTGGTCACAGCAATGGAAAAGCTGACTAAAACAAAACCTAAAATATTTGTTATCTGCTCCTTACAGAAAAGATATGCCAACCTCTGTTCTAGTTCCTAATTCTCCATTCAAGTGTATATAAACTGCTACTTGGCCCATCCCTTAAGCCTTAATTTCAATACTATTTCCAGTTTTAGAACTGCACTTGGTTCATGTTTATAGTTTATTGCCTATAGTTCTCTACTAAGATTCTCAATGTCATCTTTCACCAGTACATAGAATGGGTATTTTAAAATCTGTGTCTGGTAACTGCTGGGGCTATTTCTCTTTCATTTTTGCTCATTTTTGTTCCCTTTTTTCACTGTATATCCGCTATCTGCCTTGTTTTTTAACTCCTTCCCCATAAACTAGACATTTCATTGTTACTGTTCTATATATGCTGTCAATATTTCTTTGTATTTCTCTATGTGTACCGTTGCCAATTCTTTGCTCACTATTTTCTTCAGGAACTCAGAACATCCTCTGGAATTATCCTCCTTCCCTTTCAATATTCTTTTAAAGTGACTTTAGAACCTGTGTGTCTGAAAGGTCTTCATTTCACCTGTACTCTAGTGGAAGTTTTTCTTGTATAAAACCCTAGGTTAATCCTTACTAGTTCTCAGTATATTAAAGTTATAATTGATATTGACAGATTGGCAGATAGCCTGACTATTCATCTTTAGTGCATAACATTTGTCCCCCTTATTTTTGAAACCTTGTTTTGTTATGATGAATGCAGATGTGCATTGGGACTGGTTACACTTCCTGGATCTGAGACTCTGTTCTTCCAATGATTCTGTAAGATGATCAACTATGACTTCTTTGAATACTGCCTCATCTCCTTTTTCTCTGACATTTCCTTTTGAAAGACATTACTTTTCATCATGTTTCTAATGTCTTTTAAACTCTTACATTTCAAATCTGTCATTTTGTGCCACATTTAGGTTACTATTTTGTACTTATCTATAAGTCAGTAATCACTTCAGTTGTGTGGATACTATAACAGTATATTCACTGAGGTGTTTTTTAACTTATTCCATATTTTAAATTGACCTTATTGACATATAGTTTACAATAAAATACTCCGATTTTAAGTCTACAGTTCACTGAGTTTTTACAAATGTATACACTCATCTAAGTAGCACCAAAATCAAGATAAGAGAATTACATCACCCCAAAAGATCCTTCGTGACCATACCAGTAAATCCTTTGCACCCTGTACCAACAACCTCTGCTCTGCTTTATAACTGTAGATCTGTCTTTTCCGTGGTCTCCTACATATGGAACGATGCCGAATGTATTCTTTTGAGTCTCATTTCCTTTGCTGCCTGTTTTTGACACTCAACCATGTTGTTATTATATGCAACAGAAATTCAGTCTTTATTTCTGAGTTGTATTCCATTGTACAAATATACCACAGTTTATTCATCCATTCACCTACTGATAAACACATAGGATGTTTCTACTCTATATAAACAAATAAAACTGCTACTAAACAACTGTGTACAAGTTTTTGTATGTGTGGATATATGCTCTTATTTCTCTTGGACAAATGTCTGAAAATGAAATTGCTGGGTAATAAAGTATATGGTCAATGGTCAAACCATTTTCCAAAGCAGTTGGTGTTTAGATTCTCCCCAGCAGTGTGTGACTCAGAGGATCCACGGTCTTTTCTCTTGTGTAGCTATTCACTTATTCACTGTGTGTGGCACTCAACTCACTGAGGTTTTAGTTGCATTCATGCGATGCTCAGTAATGCTGAGCATCTTTTCATTTATTGGCCTTCCATATATCTCCTTTTATAAAGCACCTAGTCAAATTCAAATCTTTTGACTCTTTTAAAGTGTCTAATTATTAAGTAGAAAAAAATTATATACACACTTTGTCAGAAAGATACACACACACTTATATATGACATATATGTTATATACAAATAATAGACTTATTTGTCATTTTCTCCCGATCTGTGGCTTGCCTTTTTGTTTTCATGATGGCATCTTTCAAAGAACAGAAATTTTCAAATTGGATAAAATCTAATTTATATAATCAATTTCAAGTTAGTTTCTGTATATGGTGTGAGGTAAGGGTCCATGCTCATGTTTTGTCATGTGACTATCCCACTGTTTCATCACTACTTATTGAAAGGATTACCCTTTCTCCACTTACCCTGGCACCTATGTCAAAACCAGCTGGACCAAAAAAACAATAACTGACTATATAAATGTGATCTATTTCTAATTTCTCCACTTTTGCTTAAGAGAAAAAGTATTTCCCCTTCATTTTTTAAAGTATTTTCACTGGGTATACATTTGGAAATTTTTCCATCATTACTTCTGCAAAATATATATTTTTAAAGTCTCCATACTCATTTCCTATCTCCAATTCCCCATTTTCCTCTTTGGACTCCAACTACCTGTACAATAGATTGCTTGATACTGTCCATAGTTCCCTGGGACTCTGTCTTCCCTATTTTACTCTTCTTTCTCTCCACAATTAATTCTGGAATGTTCTGTTGCTATGGCTTTGTGCTCATGGACCTCTTCTACAGTGCCTAATCGGCCGTTAGTCCACTCGTGTAAAATTTTCATTTTGAAATATTGTATTTTTCATCTGTAGATCAATTGGGTTCTTTTTTTTGGTATGTTCTATTTCTTTCCTCATTATTCTCACTAGCTCACTGTTAAGGTCTGATCATTCTGGAATCTCTACTAGTATGCTCTGTGTATTCAAGAGAATACCTGCGCATTGGCTGGTGAGCACTCAAATGTTTCCCCACCTTGTGAGCTCTAGGAATTGTTCTATTTATCCTCCCTAGTTCTATTTGTTCTCTCCCCTGAAGTTGTATTTTGCCTATTCTCATATGGCTTTACCCTAACGATATACTGTCCATCAAAAATTTACGGAGGTCTCTATATGGATTTCTAGAGTTTTCTGTGTCTAGCTTTCTCTTCACACAAGTTTGAGTCACGTTAACCTCCTAAAATCCTATGCTTTGCTTCCTCAACTCACTGGGACTACCAAGCTCTATGTGGTGCCCCCCACCAGAGTCTGGAAATGGTTTCGAGCAATCCTGAGGTTCACCTTGTTTCCCCTCATCTGGGATCGCAGGCCATCAGTGCCTGCAGGCCAAAGGTGCCATCTATTTTGTCATATTTCCTAGTTGTCTATGCAGGGAAGTAAAATTCAAACCCATGCTTCCCTCCTGGTTCATCACGAAAGTCTCCTTCCACTGAGATTTTACAAGTTCATTTGGTTTTTTATAATCTGATGTCATTTTTATAGAAATCTGTTCCCTAAAGATATTTATAACATGTCTTTCATCTCTTTTATAGTATCAGACGGTTTTTACTCTGGTCATTCTAATATCTGATGTGTTCGTGAGGTCATCTCCTGTCTTATTGTTTCTGCTGGCTCTTTCACATTTGTGTTCTTGTTACACACTTTATTCAAAGCTACTTTAATTTTAAAATTAACAAAAAAACAATGTAAAGAACTGAGTTCCACTTAGGGATGGAAGGGAGAGGAGGCTGGAGGTGATGTCTGTGTGTCATTTAACTCCCTACAGGCTCTGGTAGCAGACTGCACAGTGGTTGAGACTTCTGTCCTATCAGCCTAGACGCTAACCCTAAACTTACCTGCTTTGTCCTCGTGAGATCACTGGAGAACACATGAGTAAATTTCACATTACTCAGAAATCTACCAGCAGCAGCTGCTTGCTTAAATCCAGTCTCTGAAAGAGGTTCATCTATTCCTTGTCCTGTGGTGAAACAATAACATTAAAAAATATAGCTAAGGGATGCAAATAAAGCCACATACAAGAAAACAAAAACTGCATCCAGCATTTTAGCGGGAGATTTCTTTTGAGTACTTTCCCACATAACTTTTTAGAGAGCTGATAGCAAGAACTACACAATTAAACTATGATCCCACAAAGGTTCATGCATTCAAATGTTTTCCAAGAGGCTGTTTGCCTGATGGGCGTACGGTGGTGATGAGAACACAGCCCCTTGTGGTTCCCTCTTTGACGTGGCCGTACTGTAAAACTGCTCGCTCTGATCCTCCAGGTGCGAGGCCAGGGTGGCAGCATCACCACCTAAGAGTTTTCCCCTTTTGTCCAAATGCTCAGTACTGTAATATGACTCCTCTCCTCTCACTCCCTCTCTCCCTACTTCCCTTTCGTTTTCACTTAAAAAGTACCATGAAACCTCTATTTCCAGGAGGAAAGCTGACCAGTCACTCTGAAGGACCCTTCTACTATAAAATAACTCAATGGGGTGTGTTTTGCACTGCTGGTCTCACAGAAAGTGGGGAAAGTCCTCAAGGGGCAAAGTGAAGCAACCAAAGGCCCCTGAGCCAAAACGTGGAGACTGACAGGAGGAAAAGGGAGTTACTGTGATGTCAGCTCAGGCTGGGGGGGCTGGGGGGAGGCCTGCTGCATGGGATGGCAGATGAACTGAAGCAAGGGGTCCCGCACGGAGGTTAATGTCGTCTCAGGCCAGCGGTACAATCAATGCAAATCCTCTGCAGAGCAAATCGCGCTCAACAGGGGATAACAAGCTACACACTAATTTACAGCAAATAACAGTTCAGCCAGATTCAACGCATGCACGCAAAAAATAATCCACCACAAATGAAAGTCAGCAGAAATGACAAATAACAGATTTATTTATTTATTGGCAGTACTGGGGATTGAACCCAGGGGCATTCTACTTCCAGGCTACACCCCCCAGCCCTATTTTTAATTCCTTATTTTGAAACAGGGTCTCACTAAGTTACACAGGGCCTCACTAAGTAGCTGAGGCTGGCGGCGAACCTGGATCCTCCGGACTTAGCCTCCCAAGTACTGGGATCACAAGTGTGCGTCACCACACCCGGCTAAATAACAGATTTAGAACCATTAAGACTTCAGACATTAAGATCAGCAAATAGAGACTCTAAAATAAGAGATAAAGATAAATTAACAAAAATAAGCAATTAACAGGAAGCATCAAAAACAACCAGACAGCCTTCTGAAAGACCAAATCCATCTTTAAACAATGAAAACTAGAATTGCTAAGAGGGAAAATCCCTTGGTGGATGAAGAGAGATTTGGTTGAAGAAAGGCATAATGAACTCAAAGACAGAGCTAAAGATATTACCCACAACACAGCACAAATTCAAGGGGATGGAACATATTACAGATATATTAGAGATTAAAAAAGGTGAGATTGAGAATTCCTAGCATGCATGGCTTAGTTCAGGCTGCTATTACAAAGTACCGTGGATCCGGGGGCTTACAAACAACAGGTATTTATTTCTCACAATTCTGGGAGCTGGGAGTTCCTGATCAGGGTGCCTGCATGGCTGGGTGCTGGTGAGGGCCTCTTCCAGGGGGCGACTGCTGACTTGTTTCCTTTCATGCTTAAATGGCAGAAAGACAATGTGGGAGCTCTCTGGGGTCCCCTTTAGAAGTTCGGTTCAGTTCGTGAGGGCTGCACCCCCATGACCTAACTGTCTTCCAATCAGTTCGTGAGGGCTGCACTCCCATGACCTAACCGTCTTCCAAGGATCCTACTTCCCAATACCACTACACTGGGGGTTAAGATGTCAACATATGAACTGGGGGTGGACACAAATATCCAGCTCATAACATGCATGTAACTGGAAATACAGAAGGGGCACAGAGAAAAGGGAGAAAATAAACAGGAATAGGTAATGGCTGAGAGTATTCCCAACATGAGGGAAGACACTAATCTACAGGTAAAGGAAACACAATGTACATCAAGTAGGATAAATTTTTAAAAAATCCCCAAGACATATTCAGGGAAACTGAAGAATACCAAAATCAAAAAGAAGATTTAAACACAGTTTTGTTTTGTTACTGGGGATTGAACCCAGGGGCATTCTACCTCCAAGCCACACTCTCAGCCCTTTTTATTTTTGGGTTTTTAAAATAGGGTCTTATTAGGTTGCTGAGAGTCTCACTATGTTGCTGAGGCTATCCTTGAACCTGCAAACCTCCTGTCTCAGCCTCCCAAGTACTGGGATTACAGGCATGTGCCACCATGCCTGGCTTAAACACAGTTTTAAAGAATGACAGATTACCCACCATGGAATACCATTTGACTGGTAGAGACTTAACAGGAACAATGAAAGCCAAACAGGAAGTGTCAGTCCAGAACTGTAGACTGATGGAGACCACCTTTAACATCAGCCAATCAACACACACTACCGGACCTTTCAGAAAATATAATTCTGGAAAGAAGGTCTGGGATGCAAAAGAAATGACGAGCAGAAAAACCAGTAAGTATGTGTAAAACTAAACCAACATTGTCTAAATAATAAATGAAAACAATAATGTCTAAATCAAGTGGTTAAAAAAGGACTAAGATACTAAACAATGGTAACATAAGGTCTTTGTATTTTGGGGATGAGGGGATATTAACATTATTCTTCATTAGATATTGTTAGAGTGGGTATTTATGTCCCCCTAAAACTGGTATGTTGAAATCCCAACTGCTACAGTGATGATTATTAGAAGGTGGGTCTTTGAGAGGTGCTTAGATCATAGGGTAGAACTTTCATGAATAGGACAAAGGATCTTATAAAAAGAGACAGCTCTTAGCCTGGCTGATGGCACATGCCTGTAATCCTAGCTATTCAGGAAGGTAAGGCAGGAGAGGGGGATCACAAGTTCAAGGCCAGCCTCAGCAATTTAGCAAGACCCTGTCTCAAAATAAAAAAATAAAATGGCTAGGGATGTAGCTCAGTGGTAGAGGGCCCTTGTACTTGAAAGGGGGGATAAGGGCAGACAGCAGTCTGCCCACTAGGAAGCAGACACTGGACTGGCGGCACCTTGGTTTTGAACTTTTCAGTCTCCAGGGCTGTAAGAAATAAATGTGTGTGATTTAAGCCACCCAGTATATAGTATTTTCTAAACTGACTTAAACAGGCATGACTGGCAAAAATTTAACAGTAACCATTAAAAGAAAAGAGATAGTGTATCATTTTAAAACCAGTAGGGAAGGTAAGAGAAGATTGAATAAGTGGGAAAAAGAAAAATAACCACTTAAGAAGCAACAGTCAGCAGGGCGTGGTGGCTTACGCCTGTAATCACAGTACATTGGAGGCTGAGACAGGAAGATCACAGATTCAAAACCAGCCTCAGCAATTTAGCAAGACCCTGTTTCAAAATAAAAAAAAATTTAAAAGGGCAGGGAGTGTAGCTCAGAGGTAGAATGCCCCTGGGTTCAATCCCTAGTACCAAAAAAAAAAAAAAAAAGAAGCAGTAGTCAGGAGCCTGAGACAGGAGGATCTGGTTAACTCGCCTATTACATTAACACTAAAGCAGAGATCTAAAACAACAATCAGATTATTATCCTTGAATCAGGTTCAAGGATAGCCTCAGCAATGTAGAGAGACTCTCAGCAACCTAACAAGACCTTGTGTCCAAACAAATGATAATAATAATGGGGTGGGAGTATAGCTTGGAGGTAAAATGCCCCTAGGCTCAATCCCAGTACCATACACAAAAAAGAAGCAACTGTCAATAAGAATAAAGAAGATGGGCTAGGAAAAGAAGGGGGAAAAGAACAAAGTCCAAACATACCAGTAACCAGAATAAAGGTAAAAGGTAAAGGTCAAAGATTTTATGTTTTTTAAAAAGAAGAACTAACCATCCAACTTACAAAGTCAGGAAAAGAATATAAAACAAACCTAAACATGAATGTGAATACAAAGATTGTCATTCACCTCCCACAGCCAACTCCTAATGAGCAAAACAAACGAGCGGGACGCGGCAGCAAGGGACAACGTCCACAGGATCACATGTCCTTCGAAAGCAGGTGCACTGAGCATCAGATCACTTACGTTTCCAGAAAAGGGAGTCAGGCACACCGAGAATGAAAAGCAGTTTCTGCAAAACCCTACCCCTCAATAAAGCTAAATGTTTTTATACCACAACACACAAATAGCATGTCTAGCTGAAAGATCACCCAAGATATTCTTAAAAAGCCAGGCTAGCTGGATCAGAGGGCAATTAAAAGATCCAAGTCCACACTAACAGAACAGGGAGGGAGAACCACTGTGGGATAAAGTAACAGGAGTGTGTGAGAACAGCAGCATTCTTTTAAACCTCCTCTTTATTACTACTAAAATTAAATAACTATGTTACCAGAAAAATACCACTAATACCAGTCAGTAAACCTCATGTTTCCAAACATGAAATCATTTTAAAGCTAGACTGTTATATTTTAAGACACCTAGAAGCAATATAACTCTTTAATCCACTGACTAGGCTACTTTGAAGCTACATGAAAAGAACTGGGAGTCAGACATGGTGGTGCACACTTGTAATCTCAGTCACTTGGGAGGCTGAGGCAGGAGGATCCCAAGTTCCAGGCCAGCCTGGGCAACTTAACAAAACCTTGTTTCAGAATTTTAAAAATAATAAAATAAAAGGGCTGGGAATACAGCTAAGTAGTTGAGCACACCTGGGTTCAATCCAAGGAAGGAAGAAGGAAGAAAGGAAGGAAGGAAGGAATTTCTTTTCTAGATGGAAAGAGAACTAGTACAGTTAAGAAATTTCTTTCTCTTGGTTACCAACTGCTCTCATCATATTCTGTGGTTGTTATAATATTAAATTCTATAAACCAAATTTAATTCAATCCTAGTACAGAGGTGCCCCCAGTCCACCCTACCTTACCACATCTGATTAACTCACCTATTACATTAACACTAAAGCAGGGAGCTAAAATAACAATTGGATTATACCAACCTTGAAGTATTTTCTCCTTGTTAAGCCTGGTTTCTCCACTAAAATAGAAAGAGGGAAGAAATTTTATTAGAAAATTAGGTGATTTTTGAGAGGAGGAAAAAAAAACAGCCATGATGGGCAATGATATTCATAAAGGTCATCTGGATCTTATAACATACTTCATAATCTAACCTGTAAAAATATAATTAATTGTAAACTAATATTTGCAATCATCTACTCTAATGATGAGCTCAAAACTTCAAACTGCCCCAAATTAAAATGAATAGATCAGGAGTCAATCTTAAATGAACTACAAAAGGAAAATGCTATTAAAAATATACATGTACACATTATTTTTGTTAGTCTTGTTAAAACAAATATGTTGATTAAAAACTACTTTCACAGGCAGCAGTATCAAAACACGCAAGTCAGTCCTTTCTTGCTGGATTTAGGGAGCAAATGAAAAGCCATGGTATCAGAGTGTGATGGAAAAGAAACGCAGGAGCCTTGGGAATCCCTGCCTTCCCCCAGGTCCTAGATCTTATGCAGATACATTTTACACTACTGCCAATTTACTGCACGCTGAACTGAGGCTTGGGCACTACATTTCTGGGAATTAAAAAACCAAACAAACCCAATCTTGAAGCAACCAGAAGGGTGAGAGGACTGGAAACTGGGTCACAAAATACCTGGGGCAACTGAGGGCGGAGAAGAAAGAGGTGAGGAAGGTACATGGGCAAGACTGAATGACAGGGTAGACCTACAATCAAGGCAATTGTCAAGTAAATGAAAAGTAGAATCAAGGAGAATTCACTGGAAATTTTTTTGAGCTTTAATCAAATGTTTGCTGAAACGTGCTTAGGGACGCATATCTAGCACTGGATGGCTGGGATAAACAGTGTGCAAATATTCAGCTTTACTAGACAGTGCCAAAGTGGTTATGCCAATTTACACCCCTGCATGTGCACACTGCCCTCTACAACACCCAATGACACCGGGGTTTTCAGCTTGTGCCAGTCGGTACCTGAACAGTTCATCTCACTTCAATTTTAGTTTGCATTTTCCTGATTATTAGGGAGGACGGTCTTTCCTTTGTTTTTAAGTGAAGCACAGTTTAAAATAATAATAATTATTATAATAGAAGAAACAGGAGGATTGCAGGTTTGAAGCCAGCCTCAGCAATTGAGCAAGGTCCTCAGCAACTTAGAGCCTGTTTCAAAATAAAAATAAAGTAGGGATGGGGGTATAGCTGGAGGTAGAACACCCCTGGGTTCAATCCCCAGTACCACAATAATAATAACAACAACAACAACCTCACATGGGCTTGATTTACTCATATCCAGAGAGGAACGCCATCAGACATTAAAGTCAGAACCACAAGCCGGGCGTGGTGGCGCACACTTGTAATCCCAGTACTTTGGGAGGCGGAGACCGGAGGATCTGGGTTCACAGCCAGCCTCAGCGCTCGCTCTCTCTCTCTCTCTCTCTCTCTCTACTTAGTGAGGCCCTCTGCAACTTCGTGAGACCTGGTTTCAAAATAAAGTATAAAAAATAGGGCCGGGGGTGTAGCCCGGAGGTAGAATGCCCCTGGGTTGAATCCCTGGTACCTCAAAAAAAAAAAAAAAAAAAAAAGAACCACAAACTCCAACCTCTGCCTGGACCCCGTCCCTGGTTTACCAAGCTCGCCCTGGAGCAGTGGGTCTCAACTGAGCGCATCAGCGTCCCCAGCGGCGGGCTTGCTAAAGCAGATTGCTGGACTTGCCCAGGCGCTCTCGTTCTGTCTGAGTCAACACAAATCCAGCTCTCTAGGTGGTTTCCGTTCCCCGTCTACCCACCCCATGTGGGTAGCTGTGTGCTCCCAGCTGGGAAGATCTGCCCAGCTCTGTGCTCCCATCTTCCCCTGGCACCACCAACCTCACTGATCATCTGTGTGCTGACTGGCATTTTCGTTGGGACTCCAGTTCCTTAAAGGAGCAGTCAGAGAGTGCACCACTTTACAATGCCCAATGCCAGGAGAAAATCCTGAGAATTAACAGAATTTCAGAGAGTGTTCTCTGCCTGTGAAGGGTTGTCTGGAAATAGCTATCAAAATGACAAATACTTTACTCTTTTATCCAGTAATCTCATTACTGGGAAGACCTGCATTCATTCATATTTAAAAGAATACCTGCTACAGTATTATTTCTAATAGCAAAAGATTGTTAGCTGGGCATGGTGGCGCATGCCTGTAATCCCAGTACTTGGGAGGTTGAGATAGGAGGATTGTGTGTTCAAAGTCTCAGCAACTTAGCAAGGACCTCAGCAATTTAGCAAGACCCTGTTTCAAAATAAAAAATAAAATAGGGCTGGGGGTGTAGCTTGGAGGTAGAATGCCCCTGGGTTCAATCCTCAGTACCATTAAAAAAAAAAAAGATTGTAAATAACCCAAATGTCCATTAACTAGGACCTGGTTTCCCTAACCATGTCTAAAATAACCATTTGTTAATGGTACATTAACAAATAAACAGTGGTGTGCCTACACAGTGGAACACTATGTAACTGTGTCCCGCCCACCAAGTGCTGTGTGCATGTATGTCACCATCACTGTGAACTACATTATGATGTGAGACTATAATGCACCAATAAAAGTACATAAAAATAATAAGATTACATATAAAAATACGGAAAGATCACCAAGATCAAGATGTAGAATAATATAAATAGGACACTATGTTTTTAGAAAGGAGGGAAATATTTGGATCTGCACAAAGAAATACTGGAAGGGTACATATGAAACTAATAAATGTGGTCACCTATGAGGGGGGAAGAACAGGGAGAATTGTTTTGATTTCTAAATATGTGGCTATATTAGCTTTAAGAAGCTAATATAGTTATCTAACAAGTGTGTGATAATAAATGAAATTACTGTACACAGAACTATTCATGCCTTGGAAAAACCAGTATCACTGATTCACCATTATTATCACTGATGTTAATATTTAAAAAAAATTCCTAGCCGGGTGTGGTGGCGTACGCTTGTAATCCCAGTACTTGGGAGGCTGAGACCGGAGGATCCGGGTTCGCGGCCAGCCTCAGCTATTTAGTGAGGCCCTCCGCAACTTTGTGAGACCCGGTTTCAAAATAAAGTATAAAAAATAGGGCCGAGGGTGTAGCTCGGAGGTAAAACACCCCTGGGTTCAATCCCCAGTACCTCAAAAAAAAAAATTCCTACACTCCAGAATTCACTGAGAATCTTAAGAAATGAATGCAAAAGAGGATATTAACCTCTACCATTCAGATGGATCGGCAGAATCCAGGACAAGGGTGGGGAAGCCTGTCACTTCTAATCTAGAAAATGGTATAAGGCATTAGTTTCACTTCCTGTCACAGCCTCATAATCTTGCTGATATCAATAATAAAAGAACGGCTATTCAATTTATCAAAACTGGAATCCAAGTAATTTGATAGCTTTATAAAAGCACTGCCCCACCGTCTAGTGATTTTTCAGCAAAAGGAGAAAAAATAGCTGTGATGTAATGAAGGACTTCTTTTAGCTCTAAGACGGTAAGAGACTGCGGCAGTCAGAACAGTATTATTAATAATCACTGGCTTCCACTGGGCATTTCGGCCTTCAAACCACTTTATAAATATTACACAGTGGGAATCCCCAATGGAATTTTCCCCCAAAAACTTGTATAAATATTTAGTTTTACAAGCTTTTATCAGCTTCATCAAGAAGTTTATATAAACCCTTGGAGCAAGTGTTTAAAGTTAGTTTGGGGAGTGGGAAAGGAAAGTAGACGGCTAAAATAATTCTACTAATCCATTTCCCTGAACCAAAGCTTGGCTTGTGATATGGGCTGAGAAGGTGGAGGGAGCTGAAAGGTCAGAGGGATATATTTGAAGGAGTCAGGAATAACACCACTCATTTTCAAAATCTGCAGCGCGATCCATTCCCAAAGCCCAACACCCAACTCCGCCAGAATCCAAATACTCCTGCCAAGAAGTGAAGTCTCATGACAAGCCATTTATAGGCCCTACAAATATGCACCATTCATCGCGTAGGCTATTGCATGCTCATGCAAAGATTTGATTTTATTAGTTCAGATTTATATTCTGTGGCATTTCTTTAGAAATCATAAAGAAGGCTTAATTTCACTGTTATGTCCTTTTACGAGATTCGAATTCAACAGACAATACTCAGTTTGCCACAAAAGAGAGACAAAGCATGAGAAATGAGTATACATTTGGGGCACAGTTTCAGAATAAATATGCTTTAGCGTACACAGAAATGTAAAACCTCATGGTATTTAGTCATGAATACAGCTTCATCCTAATTCTTTTACATCAATTAATTCACTTGCAAATACAGCAGGCTAGAAACATCGTGACTTTCACTAAATGGTCTTAGAGGAAAAAAACTTGTAAGATAGCCAACTCAGGATATATTTTTGTTTATATATAGATTAATCCCCAGTTGATCAACCCAGTACCCAGAAAACATTATCGTACTAACAAACCAATGGCATATATCTTTATAAAAGTATTAAATTACAGACGATCTAGTATTATTGCTTGCTTTATTAATGTCCAGAACAATGATGAGCATTCAACAAAAGTAACTGCTGACGGAGATAGAATAAGAAGGATAAATCAGTTTGGCTATCAACTTTCCTAATTCATCATCTTTAAGTCATTAAAAGTAAAGTAGGATGGGTGTGGTGGCACACGCTTGTAATCCCAGTATTTGGGAGGCTGAGACAGGAGGATTGCAGGTTCAAGACGAGCCTCAGCAACTTAGTGAGACTCTCAGCAACCTAGTGAGATCCTGTTTCAAAATAAGAAATAAAAAGGGCTAGGGGTGTAGCTCAGAGGTAGAATGCCCCTAAGTTCAATCCACAGTAACACACACACACACACAAAAAAAGTAAATTTGGTTTACAAAAAAAATTGTGAAGTTTTACAAGCTAGTTAGAAATGGAAGTGAAATAAATGGTTTTGCAGGCGACTGATTGCAAACAATAACAAATAGCATTTGAAGGAACCAGGGCCTTCGAGAGTATTGTGTGGGGGACAGTAGTAATTCCAACATATACAACACATTGGAGTTTTCAACGATGCCGTGCTATCCTGAGAAATTAGTTTAGTAATAATGATAGACTCAAAGTTCGGAATCTTAGGCATTCCTTTCAGTTCAAAGTATGATGAAGAAAGATAAACACACATATAGTAACAGTACAAAATTGGACTGTGTTGTTTTAAATTTTTTCTTGCATTACCTGAGGAGGTACAGTTCAATAAAACGAGTCAACTCTTCAAGAAGTTGTTGTATTTAATTATGATGATTATGAATCAAATTTGAAATAATTTCGTGTCCTGAAAGAATCACCATTTTTCAGCTCTGAGGACTCTGAAGCAAGACAAGAGATGGAATGGCCCTGACAATCAAGCAGCTAACCACAGCACTACTGATTATTTCAACACTTTCTCTCCCTTTCCCTATGTATAAAACAGAACAAAAACTATTCCTATCACTCTTCATGATTATTCTGAGAATAAAATGTAGCCTTGAAGATGGCTGGTGATATTCAAGTATGCCTTAAATACTAGGCTTTAACAGTACAATACAAGGCAGACGACACTGGGTAAGTAGTTTGGGCTCAGACTCAACCTACCCAACTGGCTATGTGACTTTAAGCAAGGTGCAAGGCCTCTCCGTCTCAGTTTCCTCACATGCAAATTGGGGATGTTAGTCTTTACCACTGAATTGTTGTCAGACTTTAATTACACTAGTGCCTGGCACACATTATTAAAAGCTGTTTTTAACGTGATTCCTATGAGGACCTTATAAATCAAGCCCCTTTTAAGCAGCAGGGATGGAATGAAATCCACATTCATATAACAATTATCAGTGTAACTATTATAAATATGAATATTATTACAATATGTAAATATGAATATTGTTATTATAACTATTAATATTAAGCATCTAAATAAGGATCACCTTACTTTTCAAGGACTACTTTGACAGAGATTTCCTAAACTTCTAAGTTTTCAATTATATGTCTGCTATTGTGCTGGCTGTGTCCAGAAAGCACTCTCACATTGGAAAAAAGAGGAATCAAGGCTCTGGTTCTTGTTTTCTTATCAATTAAGCTGTATGACCTTTTTTAGGTCAAGAATCCTCCCCAAACATTCCATAAAATAGAGAGGGTGGTGGAGTAAAGATAGGGAAACACTATATTTTTAATTTAGCCACTAAAAAGGGACAACTTCAGATGACTCCCAAGATTATCTTCTGATAAAGGAAGAACAAAAACTGGATGTGGTGGTGCACACCTGTAATCCCAGTACTTGGGAGGCTGAGACAGGAGGATCCCAGGTTCCAGACCAGCCTCAGCAACGTAAGGAGAACCTCAGTAACTTAGCAAGGCCCTGTTTCAAAATAGAAAATAAAATAGGGCTGGGTGTGTAGCTCTGAGGTAGAATGCCCCTGGGTTCAATCCCCAGTACAAGAAAGAAAGGAAAAGAAAAGAGAGGGAAGAACAGCAGTTAAAGGAGGCTTCACAAGATTAAGTCATATTAGAACTCCTTGTGAGCTCTATGAGGGCAGAGATGGTATCATTTATGTCTAATTCAGTCCACTGGCACATAGAACCTCCTCAAAATGCTGGTCCGATAAACTGTACACACACGGTTGAAAACCAACTGTGTTTTACTGGAGTTATCCTCATAGAAGCCAGAGTTACTTAATTCTTAGATATATTTCTGATCCTCCGTTGCGGCATATACTTCACCTTCGTTCATTTAATTTTTACAGTAGCCCAATGAGATAGGTACTACAACTGTCCCCATTTCACAAATCAAGAAACTTCAGAAAGATTAAGTGGGTTATCTGACGCCCTGGCTATAGGGATCCTTGCCTGGATTCCAAGCAGGTCTTACTTGAAAAATCTCTGCTCTTAACCACACTGAATTTCAGTTCCCATGAACACTAGGCAAATACAAATACATGTTGAGAAGGAAACAGGAGAGGTGAAGACAGATTTTGCTCCAGGCACTCTGTTATGATTTTAAAAAAATAGGTTCAAGGTGATGGGATTGGTGGAGAGGAGGGCGGAGGCCCTCTTTTCTTTCTCAGAACTGTAATCTCTGGGGAGGGAAGAAATAAATCTCAAATATATGCCCTTGGAACTGACTGACCTGGCAAACTAGGGGAAAGGGAGGGGGAATGACAGAGTAGGGGAGAGGGAGTGGGGCAGGGCACTCAGCATTAAAAACATCAGCTGTGGCTTGTAATCCCAGTACTTGGAAGGCTGAGACAGGAGGATCGCCGGTTCGAGGACAGCCTCAGCAACACAGCGAGACGCTCAGCAACCTAGCAAGCCCGTTTCAAAAAGAAAAAATAAAAAGGGCTATGGGTGTAGCTCGGACGTAGAATGTCCCTGGGTTCAATCCCCAGTACCACCAAAAAAAAAAAAAAATCAGTGGTGGACAAGAATTCTAAAAACTCTTAGGAATCTGCTAGGGAGCAAAAAACGGTACACATATAAGTCCAGAGATAGAGGTGTCTTTCTTCAGCATTAGTTCTGCCACCAAGTGGCTGAGAACCTTGATCATTTACTTCTCTAGACCTGTTCCTCACGTGAAACACGGGACTAATGATTTTAAGACCTGCCCTCCTCACTCGGGGCTGGTGGGATGAGAGGGGTCGAAATGAGACGACCCAAACGAAAACACCTGGAAAATAGCCCCTTCCGATCAACCCTGCAGGGACCAGAAGGGATGGCAGATCCATGGTCCCTCCACCCTCTCAACGGAGAGAGAGGATACCGATACTCACTGCCGGACGACGATCAGGGCGAAGCGCTTCATCTTCTCGGGCACCCAGGGAGGCGAAGGAATGGCCACGCCGGTCCTCGGAGCCCCGCACCCGCCCGGGTCCCGCACTGCGGGATCACCTCGCCCACACCACTTCCGCCACCGCCGCCGACCGGCTCGCCTCCCATAGGCCCAGGCGGCTTCTTGCGTCATCCCAGGAAGGCCAATCAGAGCGGCAGGAGGCCGCCAGGACGGCGGAGACTGGGGAGCGCCGAGG